>PNEQ01042604.1:0-34926 GCA_003012365.1 Medauroidea extradentata | reverse complement strand
GTTTCCACTCACACCAGTACCTCTGTCTTTGTGCCAAATTGGAGGATCCATGAACAAAACAGATAAGAGTAAACTGATGCACCTATTAGAAGAGTATCAAATGTCAGACAAAGAGAATCCATTGCAAGTCGATGCTGTCATATACGATGCAATGTTCATGATTCATTGCTTGAAGTTTCCCAAAACTTATGCAGAAGTTACATACAGACTCTTGGAAAACATTTGCAGCACATCTGCCAAGGAGATTCACCTTGTTTGCGATGTGTATACTACTCCAAGCATTAAGGATATTGAGCATGACCGTCGTCGTGGAACCACTTTCTCTGGTGATATAAAAGTGACAGGACCGGAACAGAAAACTCCAAAGAAACCTCAGGAGTCCGTGAAGAACAGTTCATTCAAGTCCTCTCTCCTTACTTTCATTTGCAATGAATGGAAAAAGGATAAATATAAAAATGTTCTGGGTGAAAGAATACTGTATGTTGGTATTGAAGATACATGCGATCAATATCAAGTTCGAAACAGTGCTATGACAAGTGTACAAGTTCCTGAACTGAAGTGTCATCACCAAGAAGCAGACACGAGAATAGTTTGCCATGTCCAGCACATAGCACAATGTAACTTAAAACCAAATATTGTTGTTCGAGCGAATGACACAGATATTCTTGTTTTGCTAGTGTATCATCAAAGGCACTTTCAGAACTGCAATGTGTGGATGGATAGTGGACTAGCATCAAAGAACACAAAAATTGCAGAAGAACTTGGTGATGGTTTGACAACGGCTTTACCTGGCTTCCATGCTTTTACTGGAACAGACTTTACAGCAGCTTTTTCAAGAAAAGGAATGGTCAAACCTTTTAAGGCAATGTCTATGGATGCAGCACACGTGAAGTTTTTTGCAAGTTTGGGAGAGACAGTCGATCACGAAAATGACTTGCTCACTGGTGCTGAGGAATATGTTCGTTCATTGTACGGACAATCTATCTGCAAATCAGTCACACAAGCAAGATACAATATATTTAAGACAAAATGTGCTCCTAAAAAACAACAACAGCCATTTAAGAAGATACGTAGTATTGATCCTACACTTCTTCCCCCATCAAGAGCAGCTATTCATGAAAAGTTAAAAAGAAGCAACGCAGTTGCATTCATATGGAAGAGAGCTAATCAAAAAATCCACACGAACAGATTGATCCCTTGTAACATGGATGGTATTTACGTGAAGGACATTACAGCATTCAGTGGTTTGAAGGACCTATTTGCCCTGAATTCCTTGCAGTTGAAAACGAAGGAGAAGAAGAAGAAGAAGCAGAAGAAAATGATACATACAGTGGTGACAGTGATGGTGACAGTGATCAAAGTGATGGCTAAAATACAAGTAATAACTGTTTTGTGGCATTTAGTATCATGCATAATGAAAAGTATTAATTTTGGAATTTTTGACATAACATTTAATAGGATAAATTGCTGAATATAATTTTAAAATATTTATATTAAAAAAATTAAATAACCTTAAATGTTTAAGAAATTATAAAATACCTACCACCAACATGTTAAGAGTAACAGGACTTATAATACCACTAAGTAACTGTAACATGGCGACCACGTTGATGACGTCATATTTCATGCCCCCACCACCAAATTTTACTAAGACTTGCATATTTTGCTTACATAAGTGGTACACTATCAAAAAATCATAGCTGCGTTTTTGGCAATCAAGGGTAAATAAAAGCAGCCCTAGCTCTCGGTCTATTAGTAACAGTACAGACATCGTGACTTAGCTGTTGACATATAGTTAGGTCGCATTCAGTGAAACAATTTATAGTATGCTGGACTAATTGCTGCCTAATTATACGTCAATAACTAAATCGTCACGCATGTAGGCTACTGTATCGAAAGGTGAATTTAAGCATTTTTTTCTCGTGTCGCTGATCTTCCGTGAGCCTCTAACTACGGCTGTGAGTGAATTAAGGTTTTATAGTACTGGTGAGAGTTTTATATGAAGTGAATATAGAGCGCAGCCCATGAAGGAAGGGGGGGGAACGGGAGATCGCAGAGTAAACCCACCGACCAACGGCATCGTCCGGCACGATTCTCATATGAGAAAATCTTTGACCACCAAGGATGTAGTTGTTGGAGAGCACTAAACTTCCAACAAATAAACAAATTAATTCGGATAACCAATATGACGACAGTCGACCCGGAAATAGAACCCAGGTCCACCAACTGCAAATACAATGTTTTTTCGCTACGCCCTCTTGCTTGCTCTACACATCAAGATTACCTTTCTAGAAATTAAAATAATAATAAAAAAAACGTGGTTCACTCAACAAATAAAAAATACTATATTCATATAAGCTAAGTATTCATTTTTCTTAAGTTACCCAGTTTATCGCATTTTCACAATTTCAGTCTTATCTGTTCTTCTGAAAATCAAAAGAAATATAAACAAAGCATGATTAGAAAAAAGTCAAGTATCAATGTACGTGTATATAGTTGTTCACTGTAAAGCGTGCACTTAGTAAAACTGTCTTGTAAAGATAAATGAGCCAAAAAATATTGTTTTGTTGAAATCTCAGACGTTAACTTTTTATTACGGTGAAATATGTTAAACAAGCATTGTTTATCACTTACATCGCTCTGTTTATACTAACAATTACCGAAGAGAAACAAAATTGCCTGGAAGGAAAAAGGAAGAGCTTCAAAAGTGTTCGCTATAGGTACAGTGGATGTAGCCTAAATACAGCCAAACTCTCATATAACAGCAGACTAGTTGAATAAAGACACAATGAAAACAAATTGCAACAGCTATTGAGATGTTTAGCTGTTAATACATGCGTACAAAAATAGTTTCACTCCAAGTAACTACCAATAAGCATAACCAGTATTATAAATAACTCAGGTCATTGAGCAAAGCTTTTATTTTCATTCTCTTTCTCGTTGATTGACATAAAACACGTGTTCTTTAGCGGATGTTCTAATAAGGTGCGTGAACTTCTGAAATACTTACAAATACCTTATTACTGCAGGTGCGGCAAACCATTTTTATTGACAAACATGTTTTCAAGCAAGTAACTACTGTGAAAACTCTAGGCCCATGTGAAGTTTAACTCATTTTCTGCTTGCCATGCGCGCCTAAACATTTTGAAATTAATTTTTTGTTCCTATCGTACACATTACGTTCACAATACGCGTAAATTCAACGCATTGTAAGTTTGTGTTTCTTAGAATCAAAATGTTTGACGCCTGAATTATTTTAATCTCAAACTGGAATGAATAAGTCTCAAGAAACACGAGGTTATCGCAGATAAGAATACGTATTTAACAACATATTAAAGCATCAATTTACGTAATTAACAGTGCCATAAAGCTTTTGTTTCATAGATTTTACTTGTACGTACCGAAATTATGGTTTTATCTAGTGTCTTTACTATTTCAGTTTTAAAAATCTGTTTTTTTATTTTTCTTGTGCGAGCAGCTGATTTATGGTCTAACATATGACGGTAGATTGCATTAATTTACCTTTTGTAGTAACTGTTGCCTCAGATTAATTTTTCTTCATTAAGCTAAGATCAAACGTAGAGTGAAACTCAGTTGACAGTTTTTAAATCATATCGATGGAATTCTTTGATTATTTTGGCTTGTAGGATTGCTGAAAGCTAATTTAAAAATTCTATACTTGCATTCCCACAATCCAAGTTATGGACTCTACTAATGTTAAATTTAAAGTCTCAACCGAGTGATTTTATATATCTTCTCGTTGATAAATGTGAAAACATTAATATGCAAACAAAAGTCACCGTAAAAAATGTGACTATTACAAAATGGTGTCGAACGTTTCAACTAAATAGAAATCCTTGTCAAAAATGTTGATCGTAGTTGAAAGTATTGCGCTTAGAGATGTTGAAGACGTGGAAAGCTCCTAAGAGTTAGTATTAGCTACTATGTTTCGTATTACGTCAGAAAAATTTGACCGCTACTTTTGGGAAATAAATTACAATATTTTGTGGTATGTGTCACAATACAAGACAAAATTTACAGTACAAATGGTGAAATTGATATCCCAAGTTAATTGTAGAACTAAAAATGTCTTGCATATTGACACATATTACAAAATATCAACAGTTATTACCAATAAGGAAACTGTCAAATTTCACCGAAGTTATGAAACACAGTATTCACTGCGTTCCCGGCTAAACATAATTCAAAGCACTGTCACCATTACATTTTGTACAGCGACTTTTAGTCAACATATTTAGCTGCTGCAGAACATTTATTATGTCTTGCAAATATTCTCTCATGAAACAATATACAAAATATATTCAAATTGTTTGTGTTTTTTGATAAATGTACTATTTTTTTACAATTCATCGGTTAATATAAACCATGAAATCACGCCTTTACAATTAATACATAGCATTTAAAACTACGTACAAATACAATGATCAATTTCCGGAAAGCCAGAAAACATGCTAATCCTATCCAAAGGATTTCCTGTATTGTCGATAGCTTAATAATAGTGAAATATGTAGTTTATATTACTAGGCACGTCTGTATGGCGGACTTTCTGGGAAACGCAACACAAGTTAGTGAACAATCAATGTTACTGTCTATTACCCTTCTTGTTCTGTGGTTGCCGTAAAACGGGGTGAACAGAAAAGTACGGAGCTGAACAGGAACAAAATTAGAAACAAATTCCTAGCTCTATACTTTTTCCTTCAAATAAAATATTAGAATAAAACTGCAGGTTGTAAACTGCTTTAAATTATCTATAACTAAAACAAAGTTCTTAAAACCAAGCTTTTGCTGAAAGTTTGACTCTAATTTTTTTTCCTGTTCACCCCAGCGTCCCTGTTCACGTATTCCTTTCGAAAATTTTCACAGGACGTTGCTTTTGAGCGTGCGGATTTTGATTTGTAAAGTTATAACGCCATGCAAGATAATTTTTCCATGATTTAGTAAGTTTAAGAAGTAGTTCAAGTTCTCGTCAGCAGCAACGTGGTTAGAGACGGAACAATTAGCTCGTGTGGTCAGGCTCGGAAAGGGAACTGGCCATACCAGTAAAAAAAATACGAACATTCAACTTGAAGTGCCGGGAATCTAACTAGGGTCCTCTCGAATGAGAGTCCCGTGCACCCATGCCATAGAGCAGTATGCAGAGCCGTTACAAGATTATTCGAAAACTACTCAGCGTGCGTGTAATAGTCTACCTTCCTGGGAATAGCATTCAAAGAATATTACAACTGTGTGTACACATTTCAGGTCCTACATTCACAAGTTTATTTTCACGCAGCCGAAAATGACGAAATTTAGTGTTTTGGTGGTACTTTTAAGGTATGAAAATCTTGGCGCATAATCTTTTGAAAGGTATAGGCGTGTGCAGTACACCTGCATCTTGAATATTACGTCATGAAATGCCTAGGTCACCAGTGAATGTTGTCTCATAGAAGCGAGTTGTAGGCAAGGAGATGAGGTGAGAAGCTTTAACGGCCCTTTGACGGCGAGGTCTTGAAGAGCCGATGAGGGAGGTTTAAATGAGGAAAGAAACAACACAACATATATTCCCGAGTAGGAATTCGAACCCAGGACGTCTACCAGACTACACTTCGGAGGTCGGCTCGGCGAGAATACTGCACGCTAGTTCAGTGACTTGCGCCTAGAGGCTAGGAGGAGGAGCTTACATTGAAGTCCCAAGTCCTCTTTAATATAAATCTATATTACATATATATAGCGAATGTTAACTTAGTCTCACTTTTTCAGTATATTTGTTGAACAGCCTATAGCAGAATTACTGCGCTGAAGCGCGCAAGCCACAGTGACCATCGCTGTACGGAACATTGCACAGGCTGATTTGATGCGATGATTACAAACTAAGCGAAACGATCCCTAGAGGATCTGTTCCAAAAATGGCATATGGACGTACGCCCGGAAATGCATTGTTCCTATTTTACACGCCATTTATTCATTCTCGGTCAAATATGCCATTTAACGACCGAATGACGTCAGAGGCAGCGTGAAAGCGTTGTTCCAGGTTCTGCGTGTCCTGTGTTGGCTTTGCGTACACGACACCTTTCAGGCACCTCCACCGACTGGTATAAATACACGCGCCTCAAACAAGGAGAACAATACCATCCACCCTGTAGCGAGGAACCCACACATTTCCGGACGTGTGTCTACTAGATCCTTTTGTTCTTTGTCCTCTCAGGAAACATCTTCTGTAGCTTTTTCCCTGCACACTACATTTTCATTTATTTGCATAACAAGGTTACTTTTACTCGCCTTCGAACAGCCTTGGTGGGAGGCGATCCGAGTTAGATTCCCGGTGGGATCGGCTCCAATTTTTTCATTTGGCAATTGTGTCGGAAGATGCTGCAACGGAATATAATATAGGTACCCATATTTCATATCAATAGAGATAATCATTTATCTCAGGAAAATTTGACTGTTTGTTGGGTTTCAATGCACGTTCAGTTTACCAGAAGATTACTGGATTTCGCTTGTACGTGGAGCTGTTACACTGTTTGTCTGAACCAATAAGAGTCCCAATATTGTAATATTTGATGCCTGTTATTGGTCTGAAGACAGCTGTGTTGTGACCGACGTACATCACCCAATCATACATGTCGTAAGGAACCGAAGTGTATTCAAAGGTACGTTGGCACTAAACATTTTCGCGATATACCGTCATTCCTACATATTAATTACCATAACTTGGCAGTTAAAGTGACAAACAGTAGTAACCCTGCCATTTAATTTTCATTAGTTTTCCTTTTTTTTTTTTCTCTCTTCTATCCAGTAAAATCGGATAAGGTTGACATGTCAAAGTCAGGTTTTGAAAGTTAGATTTTCAGTTACTCTAAAAACGTAAACTGTCATGACTTCGAAACTCAGGACAGAACCATCCAAAGAGAGCCATCCTGAAAAACAGTGTTGGCCATCCTTACTGTCGTCAGAGTGACGCATTGTTACACGCGCTGAAATCAAAATAACAGAATTACGGCGTCATAGACAATTAACACCAGCGTCCTGTCTGTTGCCTCGCGTACTTCCGGGATGGTAAATAGGAAAGCTTATGCCTGTACGTAATTTCGATTCATAAACCTCAGCTTGTCTCCTTTTTACGTCGTATTATGGTTACAAATACCTATCTGCTGGATCTGGCCAGACATCATTACGCATAGGCTCTCGGCAACAACTGAACTTCTATTTTGTCTGAATTCTACGACGCTACGTTTTTTTATTTGAATAGGCTAACCTTTAGTTTTAAAAGTCATAGCACTGAAAATTGCTTAACTGGCACACAATCAACAACTTTTCATTTCATGTATCCATAGAAAAAAAATATATGGTAGAATTTGGACATTTTCTTTGATATGTTTATTAAAATTTGGTTAAAATATAACTCAGTAACTTACGTAACATATCGTTAATAAATATTATTGGCAATACCCATAGTAAACAGAAAAAAAATTAGTGCAAGATCTGGTACGTTCATAAACAGAGATAGGAAATTTCGTGAAAAGATTTTTGCAGCACTTTGTTTCAGTGCTTTACGTGCGCACCTGCATCTCTGCTATGTGGTCAGTGTTTGGATGCCGTAACACCCAGCGTCTGAAGGTTAAACCCGCAAATCACAGACGTGATGTGTCGCAGTTATCCATATACTGATTGGAACAATCAAATAAATAACAACTGCACAAAATAACTCTTGACAATAGCCATGAAGTTGAGCTGGTAGTGTGCACGTAAGGCACTGAAACAAAGTGGGGCAAATATCTTTTCACCAAAAATGTCTGTCACTAATCATAAATGTACAAAGAAAAAACACACAGTTGCCTTATGTAAAACATCACCAGATTGTACTATACAGGGTGTAAGGAAATTAATAGCCCAAACTCCGGGAGGTGATTCCTCATAAAGAATGAAATCGACATTATATGGGACACTTTAAAAAAAGTGAATACTAAGGGCGGAATAAGCCCTTAAAAATCGAGTTTGAAAATAGTATTTTGTCAGAAAATAAAAAACGGTTAGGAGATAAATTACGGTACTTTAAGTGGTGTTACGTATTATTGAGATCTTAAAAGTGTATAAGTTTCAGCCTTCTAATCGTCCCCTTTAATGAAAATAGTTGGGGTTGCCTCCCTTACATCGCATAAAATTACGTTGGCGTTACGGTTTGTGAACATTACATGTTGTCTTATTGGGCTGTACACCGTAAGTAACAAAAAAGTTCATCTTGTCGCAAATGCCTATAATGCACCGTTTACCAGAAAATGAACATAATTGTTCTGTACCTGATATGTAGGCAAAATGTGCTACATCCGATAAAAAAAACGGATTTGTACCATGCTCTCTGGAAAATACAACCCGTGATGCAGTTGTTGAAGCACGTCGCCAAATGCAGTTACATAAGCGTAAAAACAAAAACATACCCATGCGTGACTCAGTTGTGGCAACAAATGTAATTTAGCAAAATGCACCAAATGTGATTATTTTTAAGACGGGCATCCGCGAACGTCTATTTGGCTAAGAAATAAATAATATCGAATCGGGGATGCACCCTGGGGGGCGGGGACAACTTCAAACTGTTTGGTGGCATTCTGATTTTGGGCCTGTACGCTGTCATCATCTCTGCATTTTGACAATGGAATGAGACCGTGCGAGGGAGCGTTGCCGGAATAAAAGGGTGGCGAAACGGGAGTTTTCTGAGAAATCCTGCCGACCAGTGACATCGTCCCACACGATTCCCTCTTGCGAAAAACTGGGGTTGTAATCTTTAATGGTGTCATGTGCCGGATATGTCTCGAGATACGCCACTTAAACTGCTAGACAATGCACCAACGGTGGTCCGACAGAACTTGTGGTTGTAGTTGAATGGTGCGCCGCCTCAATTCTCTCGTATTAAGCGAAAATTCTTAATTACAACATTTCGATACAGATGTGTTGACCGCGGTGGACCTCTTGCATGGCCACCCCGATGCCCTGATCTAAATCCTCTGGACTTATTTTTGTGGGGGTACATGAAAAGTGCTGTGTATCAGGCCCCAATTGTGGACGAGGAGGACTTGGTAGCAGGACTCGCAACTGTAGCGGGCAATGTGCGTGATTTCTCAGATGTCTTTGAACGTGTGCGTGGGTCGCTACTGCGTAAGTTGAGACTGTGCTGCGAATGTGGAGGAGGCCATATAAAACACATCCTGTGATTTAGGCAATCCGTTATGGACTTTTCTGATGTACTGTAACGCTATTGATGTATCGCTCCTACTGTGAACACAACTTCGCACAGCCTTCGTTTCTAGGCGTTGTGCACCAACATTTTTACATATCAAAGTATTGTGAAATTTAGGATAGACAAATTTGTAGGCCTTGTTCATAATGCCATACTATTGAATACCGTACACCATACGAAGCATCTGTGTGATTATTTAAGACAACTCCTGTTGTTTTTTAAACTGTACAGTGGACAAAATGTCCTGGCCGCAGAGTTGTCATTTCATAGCATTTCGTTTTTATCATCCATTGGCATTTATTGGGGGCCACTATGGTCCAGTGGTCAGGACCATATCCTCCCATCACGACGATCCAGGTTCGATTTTCACTGCGTTCTATCCCCGGTGGGTTACAGTCCCAGTTTTTTGCAAGAGGGAATCTTGTGGGACGATGTCGCTGGTCGGCAGGATTTCTCAGAGAACTCCCGTTTCCCTACCATTTTATTCCGGCAACGCTCCATTTAGGATCTCATTCCATTGTCACAATGCAGAGATGATGGCAGCCTACAGGCCCAAAATCAGAATGCCACTAACCAGTTTGAAGTTACCACTGCCCCTAGGGTGCATCACCCATACGATATTATTTATTTCTTAGCGAAATACGTACATGACATTAGAATGTACTAAAGTATGTTCTGTTGTTTATGAAGTTCGCGTATGCCTGTCTAAAAAATAATGAAATTTGGTGCATTTTGCTAAATTACATTTGTTGCCAAATTAACTGAGTCACGCATGGGTATGTTTTTGTTTTTACGTTTATGTAACTGCATTTGGCGACGTGCTTCAACAACTGCATCACGGGTTGCATTTTCCAGAGAGCATGGTACAAATCCGTTTTTTATCGGATGTAGCGCATTTTGCCTACATACCAGGTACAGAAAAATTGTGTTCATTTTCTGGTAAACGGTGCATTCTAGGCATTTGCGACAAGAAGAACTTTTTTGTTCCTTACGGTGTACAGTCCAATAAGACAACATGTAGTGTTCACAAACAGTAACGCCAACGTAATTTTATGAGATATAATGGAGGCAACACCTATTATTTTCATAAAAGGGGATGATTAGAAGGCTGAAACTTTTGCACGTTTAAGATCTCAATAATACGTAACACCACTCAAAGTATCGTAATTTAACTCCTAACCGTTTTTTATTTTCTGACAAAATACGATTTTCAAACTCGATTTTCAAGGGTTTATTCCGTCCTTAATATTCACTTTTTTTTTTAAGTGTCCTATATAATGTAGACTTCATTTTTCATGAGGAATCACCTCCCGGAGTTTGGGCTATTAATTTCCTTACACCCTGTATACTGCATCGTACTGAAATACGGAATCAATGTGTAATGACACTTTGTAGCACACAGAAATCAGAATTTTGGTGAGCAAAGAAGTTTTCTCCTAAAACGTCGCGTTTTTATTCTGAACTTATCAGCTACTGTACTAATATAACAGTTTTGCTCCTGTACAAAAAAATATCGGCAATTAAAAAAAAATCGCTACAACTGAAAACTCATCGACTGAAATTGGAACTGCCCCGTTTGTTCACTAGACAACTTTATCTTCAAATGTATCATATTTCAAGATGTCAAGCAATGAGTTATTTATAGATATAGAATTCAAAAACTTGCAGTTTCACTGACCTGTAGACTAGTCTGCAAGAATATATGTTAAGGCCGTGCACTTTAGCATTTGATGTTTAGGCGATAGTTATTTTTTTAACTTAAAAGAGAGCAGATACCAAAAATCAGTTTGGTAGTTTTGTTTAAAATGCTTTTTGCCATGATAGCTATTTTTTTTAAATAAAAAATTATATGGTTTCGACTAAAAAATCAATTAACTGGAATTTCGTTAAGTACATAATTTGCAATAACCATAGCATTTACTGCCTTCAAAAACTCAGCCAACATGGAGAAGACGGTTATAAACAAAACTGCTGGACATATTTGGTATCTGCTCTCGTTTAGGCTTAAAAATGTAACATCTCAAAAAGTAGAAACTAGAGGGCATGGAGGTAAGTCAATTTCACGGATTCATCTGGCAGCAGCCTAGACTTGTCAGTCCTATACACCCACTGGCCACAATCGATTATCTATTGGCTTATAACCGTACAAGCAGGTAGCAAGCTATAGCACTTCGCATTATTTCCTTATCTACTACTGGCTTGCAGTAGTCAAACGCGTTTCATAACAGCCGCCAGCAAGTCACATACATGACAATGAAGTATTGGCGTTCAACCTGATCTGGTATATATCTGCGAAATTTACGTACCTCTAGGCATGGTGTTAACTGAAGAAGACAACATTTGCTCATTGGCTACTTGCTAAAAGAGCGATACCTCACGACTCACGAGTGATGGACCTCCATCTAGTTGCTTCTTTATTATTGGCTCAGCGCACTCTAGGAAGTGTCAAATAAGTCTATGCCCAATTGAATTGTAGCTTGTGCCCAAAATAAAACGCGAATATTTCAGATCCCGATTTGTTTGTGAAAAATTATGTAAACCAGCACATCAGGCTTAACATGAAAACTCACCTTGTGTAGTTCCTAGAAATAAGACCCTAACATTATTTAAGTGGTAGTGATGTCAGAATTAGTGACTTTGAAACTAGTGGCATTATAGCTACTGACTTTATCACTGATTATTATAGGGTGACTTCAGAGCTATTTAGGACTAGAAACCTTAGAGATAGTGAATTTAGGAGAAGTGATTTCATTAAGAGTGACTTTAGGACTACTGACTTAGAGTTATACAAATTAATGGCTAGCAATTTTAAGGCAAGTGACCTCAAGGTTAGTGAAGTAAGGAGCTAGTGACTTTTAGGGCTATTGCCACAAGTCTCATTGTTCCCAAAAACTGCTCGGTGATATCACAAACCACAGTGTTGGTTGCGTATCACTGTGTGCCTTGTGTGCTAGATAATACAAGCCAGTCAGAGTAACCTACGTAAATGCATACCTACCTTACATGTATATCACTTTATACTCTTTACGAGGAGATATCCTGCTGTTAGTGTGTGTAGTAGTGAGGCTTTAATATTATTTTAAAAAGTGATGTATTTTCCCTACATATCAAGGATACGCAGATCTGTATTGATTGCAAGAAATTACACATACATTGATGAATTTGTATGTATGGATATGTGCGATTGTGCATTGACATGAATATGACGAATAACAATTGGAGGAATTTTACAATTCTAGTCAAGATTTATGGACTGTGAAATTATATTATGATACTTACACAACTAAATGGTTTCTACGAAATCCATAATGGGCAACAAAGTAACTGGTCTGCAAATTTGTTAATATTTTTTACATGTTCTCCGGAATTTTATCTAACTTTAGATGTAGCCATTCTAAAATTTCCGTTTCAACCAACTCAAACGTACAACGATTTTTAGCGGCCACTTTGCAGCTTTAGTGATTCAAAGTGCAGTTTAAGTTCCGGAGCGTTACAATTTTTAGTGTTCCAAAATGGGAGATGCTAGAATAACATTTTTTTCCATAGTAAAACTCACCATAAATTTTTTAGATAGAACTGACCCACTCCCCCTTCCCCGTCTTCGACATGCACAAGTGGTTCTAATATTCACTTCATCTCGTTTAAAATGTTCGAATTTCAACCAAAAGTAAAAAAAAAAAAGTATATCAGATTTAATAAAGCAAATGCATTTACAATGGCTTTTATCATTCGTTGCCAGTGTCTTTTTAACATTTAAGTAAATTATATGGTTGAGCCCATTCGTATTTGAATTCATTAAAGCATAATTTTTATCTAGAATTTTATGACAATACTTAGGTTTTGTAACATTAAGAAAGTTTAGTCACTGAAGCGAATAATTTTTTAGTTTACACTTGATTTATTGAGCACACATCCATGGCGTATAGGAGCGAACATTAATTTTTTTTTTAATTCCTTGTTCGTGCTAAAGCCAAGTTATCACTGTAAACATGTGTAAATATTTCGGTTAGTGTCAACCGGGTTCGAAACGGTTCCCACTTAACAATCATGTACAGTATTTTCAAAGTATAATTATTTTGATGTGTGCAGAATGTGAGCTCTCTAGCAGCTATGGTGATTCACTTAAGGTGACGAGCGTAAGAAACAAGTAATGCAATGTTTACTGAAATAATATGATTCTCACAAAAGTCCACATTTAAGTCAATGTTTCTATTTTGTACTTGAAACCACAAAAAAATTTTGAAATGGGGCACAAACTTATATAATGGCGCAAAAAAATGTCTATCCTCCACCATAAATGTTATGTCGTTACAACTTACTGTGTCCCTACGCTCCAGTCTTCCTTTATCATATCTGCCGCTTTTTCGCCTATCATAATCGCAGGAGCGTTTGTGTTGCCCGTTATAATTTTTGGCATGATTGAACAGTCAACTACTCTCAGTCCTCTGACACCGTACACTTTGAGGCGAGGGTCGACGACTGCCTCCTTGTCAGAAGCCGGGCCCATTTTACATGTGCCCACGGGGTGGTAAGTTGTAGTCGCCACATGTCTTACCGCACACGCCCAGTATTCGTCCGAGCCGTGTTCGCCAGGACACCCAGGTATTCTGCTGGAGCTGACTTCAGCCTCGAACTTCTCAGTCATCGCGCGGGTTTCCGCCAGTTTCCTAGCGATCTTCACTCCCTCCACGAAATTCGCCACATCGTCCGGATGAGATAGATACTTTGGATCTATAAGAGGATCGTCGAAAGGATCCGCACTTTTCAGTTTAATGAAACCTTTGCTCTTGGGCCGCTGGAGAAACGGCAGTGGGATATAAATCTCCGCTTTCGAATTGGGTATGCCAAGAATGGCATCGTGAATTTCATCCGTGTAGCCTGAAACGCGGCACACAGTTTCCGTTCCATCTCTGTCGTTGAAAGCGTAGCGGATGTGCTGGAACTGTATGTCGGGGTAGTCCAAATCAGGAAGACTCGCAGCATCTGGAGGGTAATCCCCTTTGTTGGCGAACTTTGTACTCACGAATCCTTGGAACTGAAGGATGTCGAGACTCGACAAAGGACCTCCGCCATGAATAAAGAACTGGTAGGTGGCATCCAGTGCTTTTACAGGATCCACCTTCTGTGGATTGGAACGATTAAACATTACAGTTGGTCCCAAGAATTGCAAATGGTCTTGCAGATTTTCACCTACTCGCAGATCTTGCACTAAAGGTATACCAACGTCATTAAGGTGCTCCGCTGGTCCAATGCCAGACAGCATGAGAATTTGCGGTGACTTTACTGAGCCAGCAGAAACAATCACTTCCTTCCTAGCTCTCACTGTGTGTAGTTTTCCGTTTTTATAGAAATTAACACCATATGCGATCTTGCTTTCGTCATCTATCAGGATTTTCGTCACGTAAGCATACTTGGCTACGTGAAAATTTTCTCTGTCTTTCGCTGGCCCGAGGAATGCCTTGGCGACGTTCCAGCGTCTGCCATCTCGCGCGGTGCTGTGCTGCAACGTAAATCCTGACTGCGACTCTCCGTTGATGTCCCTGATCTTGTACCCCAGTTCTTTCGCTGCTTCTATGAGGCCATCCACTACCGGAGTTCGGGTAGGAGACTTTTCCAGTGTCTGCGGGCCTCCTTTCTCGTGATAGCGCTTGGAGTAACGTTGGGGCGAGTCGCTTTCTTCGTCAGCAAGCTCGACGTCGCGAATGTCCTCCGACTTCTTAAAGTAGGGGAGAACATGATCGTAGCCCCAGCCGGGGTTGCCCATGGCCTCCCAGTGGTCGTAGTCGTGTCGGTTGCCACGGACGTAGAGCAGCGCGTTGATGTTACTCGACCCTCCGAGTGCCTTGCCTCTGGGCCAGGCACAACGACGGTCCCTCATACCGAGGCAGCCGTGTTCCTGGGGCTCCGTGCGGAACGCCCAGTCCACCTCGGTGTTCTGCGTCTTGTGGAAGAGACTGGGGAACTCCGTGTCGAAGGAAGGGTCGCCGCCCGCCTCTATCAGCAGCACCTTCCAGTCATCGACCTCACTGAGCCTGCTGGAGACGACGGAGCCGGCGCTGCCGCCACCCACCACCACAAAGTCGTACTCCTCGGCGAGGTGGGCGGCGTCGGCCGGGTAGATGCTAGTGTCGGCCACGCGCTGCGCAGACTCCACCAACGCGACCATCAGGTTGGTGAGGAGCATCGCGCCTACCCCGCTCACGCCTGGAATGGATGTGGCGTTCCATGATTCTACGCCCAGCACTCGGCTGGGGCAGAACAAGCCCGCGTCCATCTCTTCCAACATCTATGATTCTGTCCAGAACAAAAACAACTCCATTATATATGTTATAATAGTACGATAAAAGTCTTAAAAACGCATATGTATGTGACCTTGTAAACTTATCAGGAACATAATTTCTTGGTAAATATATCCCATACAATCCAAAACGTTGAAGATTATTTGAAGATATTTACGGGCTAACTTAGCTTTGTTAGTTTTTTTATGCTAAATTTGTCAAAGGGCTACGGTTGTCAACCGTTAAATTTACTGCTGGATTTTTCCAGATTTAAATACATTGTCCCGGATCCCGGGAAAGTAAGGGCGGGACATATTTAATGCTCGTTAAATCTACCTTTTGTAGGCCTATGTATTGATATTATGTGTTTTTCATTTGCTAAATCTAAAGAAGTATGGAGGTGAAAGCCTTAAAAATGTGTATCAAATATCTATACCCCTCTGTTCATAATTTCTCGTCGGTAGAATCTAACAGACGCTTATATGTGTCTTCACGGGTGGAGGAGAATATGGTTGGCCAAAAAAATTTACCAAGGATTCTTGAAAGGTGTTAACCCTAGATAGGACTGTGCTTTAATCAAGACGGCATCCGGGCAGAAAAACATTTATTAACGAAACTACAAAGAAGGCGAGTAAAAAATAAATGTTCAGGACTTGTTTCTTTGTGATACACATACACACAATTATACGGTAAGATTAAGGGTGTTCACACGACAAAAACGCATAATTTTATATTCGTGCGACATAGCGTTAGTTTTATTGACGTTACTAGTGACTGCGATTTCCACTTGTGAAACTTTTTTTAGCTCTCATAGTCTTCCCATATAGCGACATGTCAAAGTCAAAATTTGCAAGTTACTGGGACATGCTTATAACAAAAACCAGCTGACATACTCGAATGACATAATTTACACTGAAATTAGATAGTATTGGACCAGATGCTAAAAGATTTACAACCGCACAACAAAGTCTCTGTGTATTTAAAAAAAAGGCCATAAATGAAGAAAATTATCGTTATATTTACACTTATATATATATATATATGTGTGTGTGTGTGTGTGTGTGTTGGTGTGTGTGTGTATGTGTGTAATGAAACTGCATTGTGTTATTTTTAACATTTCAGAACAAGACCCATACTATCTCATTTCAGGGTAAATTATTTCATCCGCGTGAGTCAGTTGGTTTTTGTTATTAGTATGTTTCCGTAACTTGCAAATTTTGACTTTAAGAAACCGCTATGGAAAGACTATCAGAGAAAAAAAAATTCAAACGTTGAAAATGTAGTGACTAGTAACGTCTATAAAACTAACACTATGTCGTACAAATATAAAATTATGCGTGTTTGCCACGTGAACACTCTTACGCTTTGAGTACATATTTGATGCAAAAATAAGCGTAGAAGCCAACCAAGGGACCAAGCGAGGCGGCACGATGGTAGCACGTTGGACTAGCATTCGGGAGGACCCGAGTTAGACTCCTACCGCCGGCCTTCCTGATTTCGGTTTTCCATGTTTGCGAAATCTCTTCAGGCAAATGCTGGGATGGTTCCTTGGTAAAGGCCATGTCCTACTCCTCTCCCAGCTCCTGTCATTTTGTTGTTTGTGACACTGTCTCTAACGAACCCGCAGTCGACGAGACGTAAAGCCCACCGACCTTACCAATGAAGGGATGCGTCAATGGGTATAATATATGATATACCGTTTTATAACAGGTGGAGAGTACTTAAAAAAAATAACTTTGTGAACTTCTACAAATGTCCGTTTTTCATTTATTGAGTTCTTGTTACGGTGTCTTTAAGATTCAACAAGTACAATTATAAACGCTGATTTTTTTCCTAGTTTTTTTTTCACATATATATTGCACACATTAATATATGAGGTGTAACGACTTATTTTATCAGCGAAGTGCAAACTGTAAGAATAAATACTTTCTTCGAGCTATCGGGGAATTCAGCTGCACTTAAGAATTGTTTTGTTTGGTGCCATTTAAAATTGATAATGTGCAAAGGGTTTGATAAAAAAAAGTATTTGGGACTTTTAAACTGTGGCTTTTCTTCCGTAGAAGTCTTCACAAAAAATTTTCTTAAAATTTGTTTCCTTTAGTCTGCAAGAATAAATTAATGATGTGTGATAGTTGTTTGTGGCAAATGATAGACAATGCATCTTGGACTTCAAACTCAAAGTTTAGTTGCTACTTTTAACCAGCCATAAAAACAGTAGGTGCTATAACTAACCTACGTAATACTTTAAAGAAACTTAGTGATAAAATACTCCCGTCTGTTTTTCTCAAAGAGCCTTTTGTGTCTTTTTCGCTCACGTCAGATTTCCTCGAAAGATTTTACTAAACAATAAACATAGGCACAGACATGTTGAAAAATTATGACACAGGTTCATGAAGTACTATAGTAAAAAACTGTAAGTTTACGCATCCTTCCACAGCTCTATTTCTGAAACATATTTGATATGAATAGAATCATTTGTACTCAAGAAACGCCATAACAGTCTTACGTGCTAATAGAACGCTATCAGTGCAAAGATGGACAAGACAGCCTTCATAAAGACACACACACATATATAGGCCTATGCCAGTTATACTTAATCTCGCACAAAATTTCTTAATTGGTTTAAATACAAGATTTAATTAATCTGAAGTGTTTATGCTAACACCATATCGATATCAAATGACCTCCTTTAGACATAACAATAAACATTTCATATCGCAGTATACTTGTCTGCCAAAGGTTCAGGGCTAACGAACAGGGGAAGCGAGCGTATAAAAAATAAGAGAGACAGAGAAATTGGAGTGAGAGATTTTTCGCATCTTTGGCTCTGGTGAGGAGTGATGTGATGTCAGTATGGAGCAGCGCCGGAATGAAAGGGCGGGGGAAACGGGAGATCACCGAAAAAAAATCGCAGACCAACGGCGTCGTCCGGCATGATTCCCACACGCGAAAATCTTAAGGACCGACCCCGCCCGGGATTTGTACCCGGATCGCCTTGGTGAGAGGCGAGAGGTCTGAACCCTCGACCACCGCGGCGAGAGAAACAGGGAACTTTCGTTGGTTCAACGGTCTTTAAATAAAAGGGGTCTGTAATATCCTCATATTTAAGAATTTCTGCTATCCTGTAATTCCTAAATATCTAACGCCTATTGCCATGTACGTGATACGGTAGTAGTAATAGTAAGCCTCACTATTTAACGTAACTCCTATTCACTCAAATTTATCAGTGCGACTTTTGTCCACACTAACCTATAACAACCAAATATTGGCCCAAAGAAGTCTGCTAAGTGCGAAAAATTACTTGAAGACATCTGTTGGCGAAACTCACATTCACGTACATCTGATGAAAGAAACAAAATTATTTAAATACCTGGTCACAAGTCATCTTATGATACGTAGCGACCAACGGACAGTTTTCACAATGTACAAAAATGTTAGTATTATAGATAAATTATGTATGAATATTTTAATAACTGATTTTTCTGATTAAAAATCTTGAACTAGCAGATGGCCTACTGTAAATGGAAGGACATTTTGGCCAATTTTTGGGAGACTTTGTCTCACTCATAATATTAATTTTCAGAATGTATTTTCTTTAAAGCTGCATGTTTTTTTGGAAGCTAAGGACACTAGTGGAACGACCAGGGACCCAATACCAATCTACATACACGACTTATAAGGAAGTGCATTGCCTTATTTCGTGTGTGTGTGTGTGTATATATATATATATATATATATATATATATATATATATATATATATATATATATATATATATATATATCAGAGATAAAAATCTAGGGAGAAATTCAGACGCAGTTCGCAGTTTGGTGAATGTAACATCCAGTATTGTAAATTTATTTGTTTTCTTTTTTTAATGCTTGTAAGTATATATTGAGCAACATCCCAGTAAACTGACTTCATGTACTTCAATTTTAAATACTGATTCTAAGAAAGTACTTTATAATGAGCATACTACACAGATTGTTGCAAAATTATGTGTCAATATTTTGGAGGAGGAATTCTCATATTTAGTATAACAAATAATAGTATATAAACGTAGGTCCGCATAGCGTGCTGACTGGATCGTGTTACTGTGGAATTATATTGCAGCTATTATTGACAACTACATACCAGGCGAGTCGTATTTCATTGGACGGTGACGGTAGACATTGTTCAGTAACGGCGCGTTATCGGGCCTACTTTCGTATAACATTTTTGTTCATATAGATGAGAGCAAAGTTTCCCATAATTTTAACATTAATTTTGCAACAGACCATACATTAAAAGTATATTTTATCTCGACGTGTCATAAATATTTATCTATTTACTACCAAGATAAGGTTAAGGGTAAGTGGGCTTCACGTCTCGTCAACAACGAGGTCATTAGAGACGGTGACACATAACTTCGTACAATGACAGGAGCTGGGAGATGAGTCGGCCATCACCTTTGACGAGGAAACCTCCTATCGCCTGTAGTAATTTCGGGAAACCATTGAAACCCGAAATCATGATGGCTGGATCCGGGGATCGAACTCGGGTCCTTTCGAATACAAGTCCAACGTGTTGCCGTTGCGTCACCTCGCTCGGTCACCAAGATAAGAAGCGCAGTAGCTGAGTGGGGTAGCGCAGAGGTAAAACACTAGGCTCGTATTCAGGAAAACCCGGGTTCTTAACGCAAGCTCGGTAATCCTGATTTCAATTTCCCATTGTTTTCCGAAATGACTGTAGGCTTAATGTTAGGATAGTTCTTATTAATAAACGTCATAGCTTATTTCTTCCACATCTATTTCTCTACGCCCAATGTTCCCCTATCAATACATTGCCCTGTTCATGGGACAATAAATATCAAATGAATTTAAGCTATGACTCAGCGTTTAAATAAATTGTAGTACAATATTGACCATGTTTTCTAATATGCATGGTCAAAAAATAGAACACTGTACTCTTAAAACTAAACTTCGAGTTCTCTTTGTAAAACCGACTATCTTCCTCTGAGAGTTCATGAAATACTTATGGCCAAACGTACAAATTTGAGATGATAAAGTTGTAGTAACGGGCTTTAAGCACACTTATACACGTCATGTTGATTAGCCTGCTAAGAGTTCATTTCGATTTCGTCGCATTATTTTTGGCGCCAGAACTTATATGATGTTTGTGGAGGGCTCAGTTACAACCCATCGAAACTTCTACAAAGCACCCGAACCCAATTTCCTTAATTTTTTCCAGTAAATCTAAAATTACATTCTGCACACAATCCTCGATAGTAAATTAAAACAACGGTTAAATATGCTCTATAATGTATTGACACTCTTTGTTTGGCCTGCGAGGTCACCGGATCTTTCACCAGTCAGGTAGGCATGAGGCTAGCTAGAATGTTGTCTACTTAGTACGGTCCTTGTCAAACTCCGTTCCCAGTTGGAGGATAAATAGAGATATGTTTCATACCTTCGTGTTGCGATTCCTTGGTACCATGCGACAGCGAATTAAGGCCTGGTCGTATGTCAAATGAATTACAGTATAGAATATCCTGAGAACGATTAAATAGATTGTTTTCTACCGAATGCTGATGACGTGATTTGCTGAGTATTCACGGTGTAAGGCTGTATCTTAAAGACCTCTTGAAAGGAGATGAACACGAAAGTGTCTATGGAAGATCAAAACTATATAACGTGCACACATTATTTCTTAGGTAAATGCTGGTATGTCAAGAATAAAACGCAATAACCTTACATGAAAGCCACATTTTAAAAGGTTTACCTTGCAGAAATGTATCGCTTAGTAAGTTATAGGCCGTTCACGATAAAGTGACCACAGCACAAAGTTTTCTCTCGGCCGTTTTGCCGCCATCTTTAGTAGTATTTTTAATGTGAAAACTTCTTTGTAACTAAAAACCAGTGTAAATGTTTCAACACTCTCAAAAGTTAACATCTATCGGCCCAATAAAATATATTTTTAGTTAATTACTAATTCTGCGGAGTGTTCAGTTTATAGTGAACAGACTATAACTGAAATCGTTATCCTTTCTCGACAATGATAAACACTCTTAGATTAATCTGCCAAAATTAAGTGTCATAGTATTTGTTTGGAACACCTAAACTTGATTACCATTATATTATACGGTCCTGCACAGTGTGTTATCGCCCTGTGATAGTTAAATACGTTTTCGTGTGAGTAGTAAGGCTTAACATCTCGTCGACAGCGATGTCATTAGAGACAGAACAATAAGGGAAGTGGACATGACCTGCATTTAGGAAATAATTCGCCATTCACTTGAAATAATTCGGAAAACCTTGGCAGAGCAAAATCAAGATGGCCGCAATGGTAAACGAACCCGTGTCTTTCATAACGCGAGTCCAGTGTTTCATCACTGAGCCATCTCGCTCGGTATTTGATTTTCTCTTACGAACCGCTAAACACTGCACTGGTAACATTCACATGTTTGGTTCGAAGAACTCAATCGCTACTCATTTGTTTTATATAGTGAAGAGTGTGTGGTAGATAAATTTACGCTAAAAATAATCGTTTCAAAGTACACGTTTTTGAAAATCAGTGCTAAGAAACTACAAAACCATCCTAGATAATGATATTAGCCAACTTTATAAGCAAATATTTACCCAGAATGGTGCATTTTTGAAGCGTAATCTGTAGTGCCACAAAAATGTAAGAGTTCGGCGTCAGTAATTGTTCTTTAGAAATACTTGTTAGAATTTGTTGTCTAAGATTGTTGTTTTTTTACTTCTGCAAACTGGCTTCGAGAAACGTACAATTTTAAACTTAGTGTTTTAGCACTGAATTATGTACCGCGCCCTCTTAATAAGCTTGGCTCTCTCATACCGGACCAGATTAAATAAATTCAGTACGTGTTATTAAGTTCCGGTATGTAGTCATACTAAAAATACTCTTCCTTAAATTTCCATCTCAAATAATGTAGTCAATGAGCAAGAAATTTACTAAATTCAATCACGCAGCCCAGAGACTGTTTTAATAATATAGGAAGATTTACGAAGTATTACTGCTAGTTATAAAACTCCTTTATTTAAACATTCTTAACAAAATTAGTTATAATAAAGGAGTTTGCCTATAAAGTGTGTAACCACGAACTTTTAGTGGGGAATGAATGTTAAGCTAAATATTTCTGAAAGTAATAATTTTAAAGATGCCTAACTTGAACAAAGAATAATTCTTACGTGTAATTTGTTGAGAAATTTTTCTTCTGAAATGCCACGTTTAATACGTTTCCTCCATAGAGGTAATATGTAGTAGAGGGAACATGACGTCACAAATGAGTGTCCAACATGGTCTCGAGAGTTTGGTGTCGTTTATTTATGTTTTCTCGGCGTAAAAATGCAGTCGTGTTGTTTGAATCTCATGGCGTACCTTCCAGAATACATATTTAGTCATGTGGTGTCACCAATATCTCGGTTCAAAACCCTATAGTAAGTATGTAACTAATATTTACTTTTTACTAAAAACAGCTGGGTTAAGGAAAACAGTAACGTTGCAAACATTGTTTACATTTGTCGTTCTGAAATTTCTACGCTATTGTACTATGCGATAATGTGGTAGTATGCTTTCCTAAGTTCATAAATTCATAAGGTACCAAAATAACCCAACATAGTTGTGATTACTAAGCAATTATTATCTTGGCTCTGAATATTATTTCAAATTTCCCGCGCATATTTCACTAAAGTCACGTGACACATGTTGAACACACAATTTCGTACGCAGCTGTATAGAGGATACTCCCTCTACCCTATATTTACTCTAAGGTTTCCTCTGGAAAATATATTTTGTTATCCATTGAGAAATCATTGATTCAGAATGTTAACTCTATGTATCGCTTTCCCTAATTTCATGAATAAAGCTAAACAACTATAAATAATTGACATTTTGACATGTTAATTTTTCTTGAATACTCGGGGTGAGTCGTTAAAACATGCTAACCCGGTAGGAATGTTATCCTAAATAAACAGGGAAACACATATGCAACATCAGAACTAATATAATCGATGAAGTGCGTAGACGGTATCAAATGTGGAGACTGAAAATGTGTAACTACACCATTAAATGACAAGCAAATGGCATTAACTTACAAATAGTGCACGGCAGTGTTTCAGGCTGCCTACCTTCCAGGCATTCGCACATCCACCTCTAACTGAAAACGTGATTTCAGTGGAGTCAGTGAAAGAATTTGGTCAGCGCTTAACGTTTAAGTTCTTAGTGCTGGTGAGGAGTGACATGATATGAGAATGGAGCAGCGCCTGTTTGAAAGAGCGAAGAAAACGGAAGATACCCGAGAAAACCCACCGAATAAAGGCACCGTCTGGCACGATTCCCACATACGAAAATCTGGGGACCGGCCCCGTCGGGAATTGAACCCGGATCGCCTTTGTGGGAGGCGAATGGTCTGACCATTCGGCCACCGCGAAACCCTTTATTTCAGTGGAAACAGTCTGGATTGGAACTTATTCCCAGGCAACCTCGTTTATTCAGTTTTGCACGCTGGTCACTTACATATCATGTCAAATCTCTATAACGGATGGTCACAAAATTCTAAGCAATTTTTATTGGGAAGGGGGGAATTAACAAACCCCTGTTTAATGTATGATGGGGACTACTTTCTGTAACATTATTTTCTGTGGTTACTTGTATTCACTTAATTTACCTTTATACGAAACAACATTCTTTTTATGTCGTTTACTTGTCATTGCATCGTGATTTTCACGTTTCAAATCTCCATTTTTGAGGATATCACCGTTCTCATGAATCACATTAGGCTCAATGTTGCATATATGTTTCCTTAACTATTTGCCCTCATGACTGCAGTTTTGCCGGGCTATCATATACTAACTACTCATCTCGTACAGGATGTTTGGTAATTATAGGTACAAACAAAAGGGGTGTGTCGAGGACGATGAAAAAAGCAAATAATGCTAATAAACATAGTTCCGGAAAACGACGGTTTTCCCGTTGCGATGTATGGACACGTGCTAACATGGCAATGTTTTTGAACGTGTACGGGCATCGATGCGAAGACGTGCTGAAACCTGCCTTCACATGAACGGCGCCCATTTCGAACACTTGTCTTGTTGGAATGTCTTCGTCCACATGTGCAGCATTTTGGCTTTTTCATCCTCGGGAACATTAGTATTATAGCGTTCCTGTCGTAACATGTAATGTGTCATATTGAGAAAACCATTGGTTTCCGGAACAATGTTTATTAGCACTATTTGCTTATTTCATCGTCCTCGACACACCCCTTTTGTTTGAACCTATAATTCCTACACATCCTGTATATAGCAGCGAACAAGTGGCCTTGGTCAACACAACAATCAAACATCGTGAGAACCAATTGCAGATACGTCATTAACTTGTACTCTAGTTAGCCAAGGTTATGCATTGTTCATGATTATGCGTCTAAAAAGTCCATGACACTTTTTCATAACTCTTCAAACAATAGTAAAACTAATTTTAAACATGTAGACTGTAATTACATGAAACTCTGTAAACATAAGTTTGGTACCCAGAATTGACACATATTAAATTGACATAATATTTCGAAACAAGCTCTGTAAACTATATACGTTAAATTCCTCCAAGTATGACAAATTAATAAAACTGTATTTTCGTACTTGATCTAAAAACGTGGATGATTAGCAAAACACTAAAAAATGTAAAAAATTAATATGTATTACGGGAATACAAGTTAAGCCCCTGTCACGCTACCAAATTTTTCCTTCTAATCGCTTCAAATAAAGTTGGTCAAATAAAGTTTGATGGTTGTGACGTAAATAAAACGTCACTATCACGGACATATTTGTTTGAGAAAGTTCGATGGCTTTCATTTTCATCCAATGCTTGCGAATTTTACAGTTTCTAAAATTTCTTGGATGTTGGATGGCTCAGCCAACCACAATCACGCCCTTGTGAACTGAAATAGCATAACCTTCATTTCTGCACCAAGTTGAGTTGGAACAAAAATATTACTGTGGTTTTAAGGTAACGACAAAGCAGTTCAATGTAATTTTAATTGATCGACGAGTTGTATTATACTATTATTTGAAATGTAGGCCTACTGAGTCGTATTTATAAATATAATAAATATATCTACAAATAAAAATAGAGAAAACGAGAAAAATATGTAACACAAAAATATTTGTGACGTGGTCAGTTGCTAACAATCCAAAAGCAAATCAATTCTACCAGAATAATTATTCAAAATTCTGCATATAAAGTACAACTTACTTATTGATATTTCTTGGAGTTTTCCTGCTAATTCATTTGTTTTGCATCACTTATATACTGAATGCTCTTAACGTGAAACAGTTTGTACCATAATTTCGCATGTCTTCAAAAACGTAACCAAACACACAGGTAGACAAAACGAGTACTAACAAAATTTGGCAGTGAGACATGTCTTCAAAAATATTTAATAATAATCAATCAACTTTATTTGACGGAAAAATTTGGTGACCACATTTCGTCAAATATTCGTCTTCCAACATTATTGTCAAATATACTTGGAGACAAAAATTTGACTGTGTGAGAGGGCCTTTTAGAGCGAATAAGAAATATGTAGAGTAATGGTCTTTTTCGGTTTCCATGTAAGTTGTCGAGATGTATACAAATAAATGTGTCTAGAACTTGGTTAATTTTATATTAATTAGGACGATTGGGCCACTTTCATAGATGTACGTCACTGCGTACGTCAGTTGGTTCAACTCAATTCTATGAATTACAGTACTTTAAAGCGACTGCAAAATACAATGGCTATTTCCAGTGTGACATACCTATTGTAAAAGAGGGTGGTAGTATGGTCTTGTTAAAAGCAAGGTAGTTAAAGACGAAACCAATGGCTCAGACAGGGACAGAAAGGGAGGGTGTGTACTAAGAAACAACCCCAGTATTATCCAGAAGGGATTCCGGAAAATAACGAAAATTCGAAATCTGTGACTGGACAGAGAATCGAAATGTGCATCTTCGCTCGATTCTATCGACAGAAATAAGCATTGAACTCTCCCTGGGTGTTGCATCTTCCCAATTATGTGCATTAACAAAGGTCAAGCAGCATTTAAGTAGCGGTGTTGTAATTGTTAGCGCGTCACATATGGGTGGGTGGACCACTGTTATCAGCATACACTGCGACGCAGCGTGGTCCGGACTACGAAGTTCCTGTGATAGAAACCGCCCGGTAGTGTGAACATTTTACAAAAGGTTAATAGCAACAGAACTCGCACGCATTACACACAGAGTTCGAAAGCTAGGTTCCTATCAAGATTGCAGTAACGTCACAGCGGCTTCGGTGTAGATTACACGCACCCTCGTACCCCTCTTCCTCTTTCCCCGTATCCGGTAATCTTCCTCGCATTTCCATCCACCAGGACGTAACAAGTTGACAGTAGGGCCTAGTGTTGAAATAAGTAAACAAGTAAAAGAAAATAAATACAAATAAGGAAATAAATTTGAAAATTTATAACAATTTACACAACCCGTCGAAAACACACGTACCAGTCATCTGAAGAACTGCCGAGCACACCTGACCAATGCCGAACATACCCGAACTCAGTGTTGCAGTGCCAGAATTTTCAGTGCCGGAGCTCTAAGTATTTCAGACCCATTGGTTCATCCATCCGCTCCAATTAAAGCGGGGGGTCCGGGGGTCCTCCCCCGGGGACCTTCGAGTTTGGAGGTGCAAAATAAAGCTATTTTGCCAGTTTTACTGGCAGAAATAATAACAAAATTGCTAACAGTGGCGGAGCTTCCGCTCCTGCCTCAAGAGCAGTGGCGGAGCGTCGCACCGCCTCGCTCCGCCCCTACTACAACACTGCCCGAACTCATACGAGCCACCTAGCTTCTATGCCCCCCTTAAATACATACGACTCGAACCGGTAAACGTACACTACTGTAGTAACTATGCAGTACTAATTTATATTTTTATCGTGTCACTGTCATATGTTACAAATTGTGCTATTGTAATGTTCAGCTATTGTCAAAAAATGTGATCTACTGTCTACGTTATAAATGCACATTTTTATTAATAAAATTGCAATACAAATCATTCTGCAGTGCAATTTAAGTGCCAGAATTTTGAGGGTTCGTATTGCAGCACAGTATCAGTATTTGCCAGAAATCGTGATATAATACTTCTTGGCGAAAATCCCTTCTTCCCTTAACCTTTCGAACTAAACGAGCGAAATTAAAACATTGGCAACAAAGCGAACTACTGAAAAATTCGGTTACTATTTTTCACTCAAGCGGGCGACGCTCTACTCAATGGCTCGAAGAATTTTGTTTGTTTTCTGACAGCATTAACGAGTGAACATAGAACATTTTGGGACTTTTTAAATTACTTCCTCTGCATGAATAAGCAAGGCCTAGTTTTCCCAGTCGAAATTTGGGTAAAAATGTTACGTTTTGCGGAAATAACATTCACGGTCGTACAAAGACTAGAAACAAACAGAAATGCACTGACCTTCCGACTAAGCTTTTCCTGGCGTTGCTGCTGACCTAATAGCGACGATGCCCCAGACTACCCCGAGTTGGTAAGGCGTGCGCGTTATCGCGGGATAATGTAAACAGATTAGAATGTACACGGACAATTGCCGGAAACGACCCTCCGGACGTCAGTTTCGACAAGTCACGGCGAACTATATTATCGGTACGTGTGTATGCCAACTAGCTGAATTAATGCTCGCCAGACCTTAGAGAAGTAGGTCATCAGAAGACAGAGCACACCAAGACGTTTAGGCCAGTTGTCATTTAGACGACTGATTCCAGTTGAGCGCTTTCTTGCTTAGAGGCGACCAGACAAGTGTTCGTAATTTTCCGATTACACCTAAATTCAAAATGGAGACACCATAATATTATTACAGACAATTTTAGAAATAAATTCTAGAATTATTTGATCTTTATAGCACCCTTATTCTATCTAACTATACGCAGGATCTACACTAATTTGGTACGCTTTCGTAGGCTTTCGTTAAATTACTTATTATTTTCATAATTATCATCAGTATTGAAGTATAGTTTACCTTTAATTATTAAATATATAGATATCGATACACATTTTATAAATTCCCTATGAAAGTGTGTTTAAGTGTATTGATTACCCCTTCCGATAATGTAATACACATTAAAATATTTATTTGAGGAGTTCCTCAGAGCTAAAGGACTTACTTATTTAAGGACACATTTGCTTGGAACTAAGAGATTTTGGTCAGCGCTTAGCATCGAGGTCTTTAGCGTTTTTGAGGGATGACATGAAGTGAGTATGGAGCAGCGCCGGAATGAGAGGGCGTGGGAAATGGGAGATCCCCGAGAAAACCTGCCGACCAACGGCATTGTCTGACACGATTCCCACGTGCGAAGCTCCGGGGACTGACTCAATCGGGAATCGAACCCAGACCGCTTTGATGAGAGGCTGATAAGCTGATCATTCGGCCACCGTGGCCGCACCTTTGCTCGGGTGGCCCAGTTCAGTCAAATAACATCTGACTGCCGAAAGACATATTTGTTCATTAAATAAATACTAGAAGCTGCTTTTCGGGAATATCATAAAATTTACTCATCATAGTAAACGAGACTTCATTAAAATCGGTCTTAGTTTTGAAGGCAACCTTTTTGAGTCAGTTGGGAGCTGCTTCAATGACCTGTGGTGTCCAGGAACACATAGGCTCCCTGCATTCCTCACCCCCAGAATATCGCAGGTTATTAGAAATGCGAAGAAGTAAGTCCTTCTTCAAATAGAAATGTAAAAACGTAGCCTTTGAAATTGATATGCACCGTATTTAACTCACGTTAGCACACAACCCACAGAAATAAAAGAGGACCATGCCCAAGGTGTGAAGATTTGTAACCGATCATTTTTATTTTTTACGGTAAACTAAGTACTTATAAAGCTATGATTTTTTTTAGAAACATATTTGTATCTTTCCACAATTTACATATGTAGTAGGATAGTTAGTGTACGTAATAAACATAGTGTACATATTACGACGTTACCCTACAGGTAATGCGCGGGTAATCTAGCTTGACAATGGTAAGTACTGAAGGTTTCTTTTCTGGCTTACTGAACTCGCTGAGAACTGCTCTCTTAGGGCGTGCAAGAAAAAGAACGACCTTTAACTCTTTCAGTAGAATTGGTCGCTAACGTCAAATACTCTGGGATGCCTACTGCCGCCCCTCTTTGCTTTTAATTTAAATATTCAGCAATAATCGATTAACGACGAAAGGTATAACGGGGTGCCTACCGACGCCCCCATTACTCGAAACGAATAGCTGAAAATTAACCTGGATACCTTAGTTCACCTCCGACAACCGCAGCCAAAATGCCTCGACCCACATCCACTTACGCAGCTCTTCTCCCTCTTGGCGGGAAACCACACTCTCAGACCAGTGGTCACGAGAGAGTGCCCCCGGCCCAGCGTCGAACATCCTCCGAAGACCCGTCTATTCTCTGTATATCTTTAACACAACAAATACAAACAGCTTTATCCAGTCTACTTCGCTGAGCGTACTTTAATTGCAGAACATCTTTGTTTTAATGCATCTTTATTTCTGTATAAAATAGCTGCCCGGCTGCGGCTTTGCGCGCGTGAAATTATGTAATGTAAACAATAACTCTGGATAAAATATGTGATGAAAGCATTTAACAGCTAGCGTACTCAATAACAGTGAACTGTAAATTGTCTTAGCCCAGTGCAAAGAGAGCGCGCAACATGTTTGTATGATGTTTTAATAATTCCCATCGCAAACTCTTGCAGGGGATACGAACCCGTAACCACACCCCTCCCACACCACAAACTTTATACAATACCTGAGTGAATGCCAGGCTACAGCCCAAAGAGGATTTATTTATGAGTAAGTTGGCAAAAAGAAACAACTGTTAATTATTTCTCCATTATTATTCTCTTTTTTCCGGGAGACTAATATTTTACTGCTTTTCACATCCTTAGTTTTCGAATTTCATAAAATCCTGAATTTGACTTGTAGATATTTACATAAGCTTCATTCTTATAAAAAAAATCATCTCGATACCTCAACGGGTGTAAGCGGTACAGATTATTATTTGAAAACACATTTTATTTTTTTAACAGCTTTAAAGGACGAATTTCGAAAAATCTTGGAATTACTTTCTTTAATATTTACTTAAGATTTATTTTAAAGCAAAAACCATTTCAATATTTCCACTGGTTCAGGAGATAAGTGGGATTAATTAAAAACACGTTTTATTTATTTAAGAGCTTTCAAAGACGAATTTCGAAAAATCCTAAAATTTGTTTTTAGATATTTACTTAAGCAAAATTTTAGAGAAAAAATCACCTCACTATCTAAAATGGTTTAGGAGAAATCACGGATTAATGAAAAACACATTTTATGGCTTTTCACCCCCTTAATTTTCGAATTTCGCAAAATCCATTCTTGGCGGGTGCCTACGGGGCAAGGGTAAGTTTCCCTCAAAATTGCATGGTTCTAGGTCCATCGGTTTGGGCTGTGCGTTGATGAGTGTGTGAGCGAGTGAGTGTGTCAGTCAGGATACTTCATTTTATATATTAAGATTACATTTACATGAAAATATTAATACATTTGCACACAACTTGAACATAGTCTCAAGTTTAATTATATCCCTGTTTTATTATTTTTATTTAAACTATTTAACGTAGTATTCCCTCCCTCTGCAAGGCAGTGCCTACTCTCTGGAGGGGAAGGAACATAGGAGGAAACGACTACCGCCTCCTTCTCTGCACCTACCATGCTGAAGATAAAAAAGTGTGTGATTAAACATTTATTGAAATAAAATCTGCCACTGTGGGTCTACTGAATTAAGATTTGCATATTTGTTTTCGTTTGGCGAGGCTGAAAAGACTGATAGGTCACAAGTCATATTTGTCTTAACATTACAATTAATCATCATTATACATATAATTTTAAATTTTTAATTAATACCTACTGTATTACTAATGCACGTTACAATATTTCGTCTAGGCTTACTTAGAAGTGAACATGTGATGACACACAATATTTTTTAATGATTATTCTCGAAAATACGTTTATAAAAATTGCTTACTTTACCATGAACAGAGCGTAAGCATATTCCCATGGCCGCATGGTATTTTCCTTACTCTATCAATAGTTTCAAATATTAAAAACATTGTAATGTCAAACCAACATAAACGGGCAATTTCACCGTCCGTTCCAATCAAGCCTACTAGGTTTTATAAGTACTGCACCATATAGGCCGCGGTTGGCACAGTGGCTAGAGCATTCGCCTGCCATTGGGGTTCGATTTCCTGTAAGAATCGTGCCGTACGATAACGCTGGTCAGCGGGTTTGCTCGGGGATCTCCAGTTTTTCCCGCCCTTCTCATTCCAGCGCCACACCAGTGTAAGGCCACATTCACTTTCATCCTCTTGGGTAATCAGATGCACGGACGCCCCGTCGTAAATTTGCATACAGGATGTGACACCCAGTCTCTCTGATATCCTCCTCGTACGATATTTGTCTATACAGCATAATTTTTAATTTTTCCTTTGCTTTGTCACTATATATATATATATATATATATATATATATATATATATATATATATATATATATATATATATATATATATATATATATATATATATATATATATATATCATGGAGGCAATCCGACAACGAAAACACTGCACGTCAAAGCAATTTGTAACTCGTTGAGAGACTTGTGCGTGACTGGATCGCCATTATCAAACCACCTCTAGGTCTTAGACATCGCCATAAAGAACGAGGTAAGTCCACAACCTTCCTCAAATAAAACAATGAAGAGTGAGAGGGTTGCCCGGCATATCCAAATATAACACGGTATACCTACTATCTTACGACTGTTGCTTAGACATTAATAAATATATTAAATATGTAATAAAATGTTCCCGCCGTGTTCACCATACTTGGACAAAAATATCTTAGTTAATTATATTTCTTTAGTTTAAACATTTTTTCTGTGACTATGCATATGAAGTGCATTTTCTGACATGTAAATCCGTAGGTTCGCAATAAGAAAATAATTACTGCCAATCAACATGTTACTGCCCAACAACGTTTCCCAGAACTAATAATACGCCTCGTTAAGGTGACCCTCACATTTTAGTTTCCTTAATCAATCGTTAAATGTATGTCCAACAGTCGTGTTGTTTCTTAAACGAATAAGTGACAGTTAAATGAAACTTGGAAGATGTTTATAGCTTAATTCACTGTGTGTAGATTTAAGCCAAATGAGTCCCTCCTAACTTCAATGTAGCAGCAAATCAGTACAATAAATGGCGTGTTCCTCCTAATTGAGTTTAATTTCCCGTTACAAATATAGTAACTAAAGTTAACTTAATTAGTACGCGACTTGTTATATGCATGTTATTTATATAACTTGTAAACTGTATGCTATGAATGGAGCAAACGTATAGTCGCAAGGACAATACTACCGAGCCAAACATCCTCGAACGAAAAATTATTTCTTCGACTCTAATGACATATTTTCTGGAACAATATGTAAACAAGTTTTCAAATGTCAACAGGTGAAAATAATAGAGGATTGAAATTCTAGCTGTACTTTACAAGAAATAAATGGATGCCACACACATAAAACTAACGCATTTGTATGTACAAAGTCTTTATGACAGAGAAACTGTATGTGGTCTCAGCTTTGAACAGTTGTACATTTACATACTGTTAGGTATTCACTGTTTTCTATAGTCGTATATACAAAACAGTTCGGTTTCCTATGTTTTCTTACCTGCTGATATCGTTTAGCATTTATTTACACATTCACCAAGTTAAAGATATTATTATATAAGAAAATAATTTCGTTGGATTTATTTTTTGGAATATATATTTATACACACATATATACATACATACATTCATACACACATGTGGGTGTATATATATATATATATATATATATATATATATATATATATATATATATATATATATATATACATATATACATACATACATACACATACATTCATTCATAACATATATACATATATACGAGGGTTGATTCATAAATTTTATATCTTCGGAAATGACCCACGTACAGTTCAAAGTGAAACGTTTGAAATGTGATACCACATCGGGTACGGATTCAGGAATGTTTGGCAAGGAACAAATACAAACCTGACAGTTTGAAGTCACTGGTTACTAGTTGTATTCTCGTACATTGTCTATACAATCATTTGGACGAGTATTTATAGTACGGTAGTGAAAAAGTACTTTAAAAAAATCACCGAAGTTGTACACGTGCCATTGACAGGACGACATAGTTATGCCATCGGACCATCGGTTGCATGAGATTCACGCCAAAAAATAAAACTTAATTTTATTAAAAACCAGTGGCATTGCTTATAAACAATGAATACAGTCGAAGTTATGTTATCAGTCCAATTCACTAGCAATGACTACGATCGCAGGATTTTATATTTATCCGCTTACTTTCAGTAACAAACATAATGTAATTTACCCTAACTTATGGTGTATTCCAATTAACTGCTCCGGGGCGCTACCGGTGCGCCCCGAAAACTTAAAATATGCAATAGTCACGTGATTGCCCCCAACTAGTGTGTATTGTTTATGCTCCAACAACTGGAACACACCACATTTACAGTGCAAAACATTTGTGGCAACAAATAACTTGAAACACGAAATTCTTTAACCATAGGTACTCAAAAACAGCCAAAATTTAATCCTACGAAATTTGAGAGGTTACTTTACTACAATTTTTCTTCTTGATCTATCGGTAAATAAATGTGCAGACAACTCGATCCTACTAACCTTACTATAATTTAATAACGAACACAGATATTAAAATAATCACTGTATGTTTGCATCACATAAATTTCTTTGGATTTTTTAAGTTCCGAACAGTCATAAAATTGCATAATTTCCCCCACAGAAAACATTTTCTTCTGTTTACACACTCACAGGTCGCCGCCATAATTGCACTCATTTGCCGCACCGTATCGGTGCGGCAAAAACTGCTCCCGGTGCACACCCATCGAGTGCAACTCTCAATTGGAATACGAAAATCCGAATGCTCTCAACGGGAGTTCTGGTAATTGGAACACGCGGCGCCCGTCGGGAGTGCACCGAGAGCATTCCGGTGCAGTTTGGGTGCAGTAACTGGAATACGCCATTAACCCAACCTAATACTAAGCAAACCTAACCTTATATTACCGAACATATTGTTGCGTGCCATGATCCTGGAGGCCAGTGGTCGGCGGCTGTTTCGTAACACCTTGAGGGCTGGCCGATGACTCAAAGCCCGGGTGGCTCATAGTGGGAAACCCGCCTAACCTACGTCATAGATACCTGTCCCAACTGCGTCTTAACCCTTCGAGGGCGGCCGACGTGACAGCCAGAACGTCCGAAACATGA
>PNEQ01042603.1:0-34922 GCA_003012365.1 Medauroidea extradentata | reverse complement strand
GCCTATCTCAGGCATAAGTTGATGTATTAGAGGGAGGGGGGAATTAGACAAAAACTGTAAAATACAACTAAAGACACACAGCCGTTATTATTAAAAAACTAGAATTCAATAAACTCTGAAGTGAGGAATTATTTAAAGCAGGGATCTGAACAAAAAATGAAGGTATCTTAACAAAAAACTAAAATCAGAAAAATCACTTAGTGACAATATTATACACTTAAAAATGTATTACTAAAAGTGACGAGCTCAACACATTTTACATGATATTTCGTATATTATATGTAATACTCATTTCGTACTTATCTCTTTGATATTTTATTTTAAACTCTATACGTTGACTTTATCGAGAATTTGATTGTATCCACTGTTTTTTTTCTGCTGTCGAGCAGGATAACCTGGAGAAGCTATTCTCGTGACTTGTTGGACGCTTGAAAACTGCACTCGGGTTACAGTCAGAACGCCTCAAACTGAAATGTTTCCCTCTCCAGACAAACCTCAGGACGTGTTAACAACAGCCCGCATGCCTGCTCGCTTGCAGACCAGCAGTTTGTCGAGTCCTGCGACAATACAACGAGTGTTTGCAGAGGGAACTTAGCACAGCCGGCAACGCAGATTGTGCATCCCCTATGGCGACACGCGGTCGCATATTCGAGAACCGTCCTCCTGCTTCCGTGCTCGGAGGCGGATCTGGGGGCTTATCTAGTTATGCCGCCTCGAGGGTTGGGGGGGGGGGAGGTATACCCGCCAGTGTTCCTCTGTTGAACGCAGCGCCGCGATGGCGACAAAAGAATACTCCAAGTATGTGCAGTGGGATAACGCTCCCTGTCCTCCCGTTCCGAACCCCGCCGGTGAGTAAGCGAGTTAGCAAGCTTGGTGAGTTTTGGGGGGTGGTGTGAGGGGTTGGGTGTTTCCATGTGTGGGTCTTGTGCCACCGCATGTTTCACCCCTGCACCTTATACCCACTCCCCCGACTAACCACCCTACAGCACTACAACCCCGCTGAGGAGGGTCGACAATCCTTGTCAACAGCACGCTCAAGCGTATGCTACATGATCGCTGTCCGCACGGTGGTAGGTGTTCAAGATACCATATTACTCCGGATAAAGTTAATTCAATTACATGTTCGGCAGCTCAATGTTATTATTTTGGCAGGAAACCACTTGCACAGCCAGTTGCGCTGCTGATGAGTTAACTTCGCTCGTGCGTAGATGTATTCTGCCTGGCGGCAGGTTTAAAACCACGGAGGTCACCGGGTGATGATCATAACGCTCTCTGAGACCAACTATGTGAAGTGTTTCTACGGTGGTTCTCCATTGCCTTGTGTAGTATGTAGATAGAGGCCAACACTACACCCAGTCCTGAACCTACACAGGCAGCAGTAAATATTGATCTCCCTGGCCGGGAATCGTGCCCGTGATCCTTGGCCTGTCAGCCAGGAGCCTTAACCACTGATCGAAGTGGTCGGACTTACATAAGGGCCAGTATACATTTGTGTCAGAAAATTTCCGTCGGCAATGTCGTCCGTAAGATATTCGATCATCTTCTTAACCTATAGTAGAGTTACTATTACTGTCGATATAGCAATAAGAGTATTACATAACAGTATCTTCGCGGTTTGGCATAGACAATGTCGTTCTTATTTTAGGAGCGTTCGCCGAAGGCATGTGCAAAGAATGGGAGACTACAATTTTTACACGTTTTTTGTATCACTTTGATAGTGTAACCGTTTGTTATACTTGATTTTGCAGAACGTAGCGAAAATAATAATGACTATTTCTTTGATAAAGCACGAAGATAATGTTGATATGTGTAATACTTTTATTGCAATAGCGATAGTAAGGATAGCCTTGATTTATATGGGGCTAGTGCGGGTTGTATACATGCGCCTGAAACACTGGAACGGCCTCTTAATAACAAGTGTAGAGCTGAGTTTCGACTCAATAGATCCGAGCAAAGTTTTCACGCGCCTAAAAATTGAACCGAGTTATTTGCTTGCATCCTGGCTAACCTCTAGTGGCCAAGCATCCGGGTCACGTGACCTAGCTAACACTAGCAGGTAGATTCTCGTTGACGATGAATTGCCTTTAACACAAAATATATCGCGCGGTAAGTTCCTTCGACCACGACGATCTGATGTACTTGCATGCACTTTTATAACTTGTATAATATGGTCTCTGTGTCTTACATGGGCATGTCTGACGCGGAGTTCCGTAAATTAGCAACATTACAGAAATATGTCAAGGTATCTGTTAAAAGAAAGAACATCTGCAAGAATAAACCGGTGGCTTTGTTTTGTGTCGGGCACAACAAAAGCAGACAGTATAGCACTGGCGGCTCGTGGGTTGTTGCCAGGCAGGGCTGCAGTTGCCAAGAGCTCTACAGGGTTGTGCGCTGGTTGACTCTACAGCCACTGACACGCTGATGTGCAGGTGCCCCTCACTACTGAGTGGTCACAAAACATCTAGTAGCCGGCCAATATTTCATTGTCATTGGTCTACGGCGCGTTCATCAATAGTGTACAGTTCCGACCATCTGCAGACCCACCTGGCAACAAACCACGAGCCGCCACTGCAGTATAGACAACGTTGTACCGGTAGACGTAAAATGAATCTTCTTGCCTTGCCTTGCCTACATGTTATTGACATTTTAATTATTTGAATGCATCACCTACACCATACTAGAGGACAGTTGGAGTAGTGTCCGGTGCAGGTTTTCTGTTGTATACCGTCCTTGTCAATATCGAAAGTATAATGCTGACATCACATCGTACTATACACCTTATTTATTTATTTATTGGACGTTTTACGTGCCCGCGAACAGCACACGGCCTTCGTAGGAGTACACAGGGGGGGGGGGAAGTGGGTAGGAGTCCACCAGGGCCTGTTGAAGGAACCATTCCAGCATTCGCCTGGAGAGGTTTCGGAAAACCCTGGAAAACCGAAATCATGATGGCTGGAGCCGGGGATCGAACCCATGTCCTCTCGAATACGAGGTGAGTGTTTTACCACTGCTCCAGCCCACATCGGTCACTGCATGAAATTAATATGACTTATGATATATCGTCTGATCTTCTAACAGTCAACATTTCTCACAATAAATCTCGCTCCAGTGTCTATTAATCACTCAGTGAAGTAGGTTATTTTGAAGAAATGTGGTGCTGTCAGAGGTTCAGTGTTGAACGACAGAGAAGCCAGGACGACCCAGGATTATTTGTGAGCGTCTCACGGGGCGGGTTCCGGTAAGTGGCTGCCGAGGCGAGGGGTAAGGTTAAAGGCAAGAAGGGTGGATTCTCGCCAGGACGACACCTGGGGTCTAACTGATGGGACTTGCCACACTCGGCTGGAGGTGAATGGCCCGTCAAGTCGCGCTCCCTCCCGTCCCTATCTCATTTCACTCGCCGCCCGTGTCTAATCGACCCTGAGCTGGGTCTTCTGCGAGCAAAGGGAGAGACGCAAGGAGAAAGACTTTGCCGAACGCGCACCCAGTCGGAAGATATTTTCTTGCGAGAGGATTTTTCATTGTGGCGCAGATGGAATTATGGGGGAGCTTCCTCTTTGTAACGCAAACTTGTAGCAGTGGCAGTGGCGGCGCGTGTATTTTTTCTTTTTCTTTTTTCTCCCTGTTCCTCCTGCTGCTGGGTGCAGGGGGATTATCGGCGAGGGCCAGCATTTCGCAGAGCAAGAACGGTAATCTGCTTGTAGCTGTGACAAAGTGAGGTCGGACCGCCTATCGGGAGACTTGCTTTTGTGCTGTCAATAGCACACTCTCTCTTTTCACCGACAACACAGATGGGGGTACCCCCCCGGCCCCTTCTGATTTCCGTTCATCCCTCGAACTCCCTTCTACTTCCCCCCGGGGTACCCTCTACGCCCTTCTTCAGCGACCCATTCGCCTACGTGTCGCGCAGCATTTTCACAAATACTACAAAGTGGGGCCAGTACTTGTTACCTGCTCCTGTGAGGACTCCCGACATCGGCTGAATAAAAAAACTTTTTTTAATGCCCCCTCACCCCTGCCTCACCTCCCCAAAGTCCTGCCAAGCTTTGTGAGCGCCACGTTCGTTTGACAGAATTAAGCGGAGGGCCTGCGCGCCGCTGTACCCCGGAATAAAAAAAACACGCACCCGTCGCCATTGTCCGGTCACAAAGCGATATGAGCGACAAATTCTGTCTCTGGTGTTTGACACACGAAACTAACATTTGTCGGGAGATGAAAGAGGACGAGGTGACGTCACGCGCGCTCTGACAGGGTCGCTTGCCCCACTGACAGAATTTTTCAAAATAAATTTACAGGGGTTTTTGAAGGAGGTCGGATATCAATGCGAGATGGGATGCTGTTCGAGCAATTCTTCCTTCCGAACGCTTCTCCCTTCTTTTGTGACGTAACACTCGAAATAGAACTTCTCAAGAGGGTTGTTGCTGGAAACTGGTGATTTATAAGTGGATCATGATGCCTGCAGCATCAGCGACACGCAAAATTTGGTCCTACTGGATGATTAAAAAAAAAAAAAAAAACAGAAAATCTATTGCAACTCAGTATATATGACATTTGGTAAGGAGTCGCGGTGGACGAGGGGTTATACCTCCCGCGTCCCACCACAGCTATCCGGATTCGATCCATTTCGATGTCGTTCACAAGATTTTCGCATGTGGGAGTCGTAATGGAAAATGCCGCTAGTCAGCGGGTTTCCTCGGGGATTTCCCACTTTCCCCACCCCTTCATTCCAGCGGCGCTCCATACATTATGTCACCCCTCACCAGTGCTTAAGACAAAGATGTTAAGCTCTGACCAAAATCTCTTTCCTTCACCATTGCTACGTACGTATTGCCGTATTCACTTCAATTCAAATGTTAAGAATGCTCCCAAATAGACTGATATACACTGACATATACGGTTAACCAACTTGCAGTGACATTCTAGATAGCAGAATACAAATAGTTTCTCCTGAATTTTTGTGGAGCAGCCAGTAGTTCAATGAGTTATTGTAAGTAAATGTTTCAACTCAATTAAGTGAATTTTGGTACCGTTGAGACGTCTCTTATCAACACTTATTTACATTTTACTACATTATTAAAATTTTTGTAACTGTTTTATTTCATGATAGGCTTATTATTTATGCTCGTATTAAACTATTATATCTCTCACAAACATTAATAATTTAAAATGTTGCAACCAGAAACTAATTAATTTGTTTCGTAACCTGCATGATTTCTGCTCGATCACATTTGCGTGAACAATTTCGAACCAAAATTGTATTTTACTTCATCGAATTTTACGTGCGTATTGTTAGCACTAACCCCGCGAGTCTAAATGTCTATATTCCAAGGATTGAACTTCTTGCAAATATATAATGGTACATACAAGCGGCAGTTATTTACAGATATTGATAGAAACTGAAAATCTATTACGTGTTCCCGCCTTCGGGCATGGTCACATTATGTATGAGAGAAGGCCGGGGTGAAGGTTGATCCGGCTGCTCGACTAGAGATACATACCTGTCGCCCGTCCGACCCAAGTAATGGATGAGGTGAGGGAGAGATGAGTGACCAGTGGCAACGTCCACCAAGTTTCCCACACGTGAAAAATCCGGGATCGAACCCGAATTGGATTGAACCCGGATCGCCTAGGTGAGAGTCGAGAGGTCTGACCCCTCGGCTGATGCGACCCTCATAGGCACTAATAAACTAAATTACATTTTAAATAAACATTGATGGAAGAGAATTTCCTTGGGGAAATCCCATTAATAATATAAAACAATCGAAAAAAATTAAAAAAAAAAAATGAATACATCCTAAAATTACCCAAACTTTGCGATGTGCGACCAGAATCTACACAATATATCTATGCAATATGAGGTACATCGGTGTAAGTAAATGTCATGTAAGAACTTCGTATACATTATATTTAGTTACTGACGTTACAAAAACTGCAGTGAATAACAACTTTTATGACACCGCAAACTGGGATTGTTTTTCATCTGTATGGTAACTTAGCATAATTTTATTCTTTATAAATATTTTTGTTTCGACGTCACTTTGTGATAATGCGAGCTGTGATAATATGGTATGATATTTAAGTCTAACTTACAAAGATAATATTAGCTATTACTTAATAAAATGATAGAAAAAAACACTTTGCTTGGTGCAAAGTTAGGACTACCCCGCGATAATATGAATGTTGGCTAATTAGCGCAAGGTTTTTGAACGCAGTAATAATGACTCTCGTAGGTAAAACTTGTCTTGCGAGAGCGACTGCGTGTAGCGGATATATATTTCCCAGCGAGTGACGGCGTGGAAGTGGACTAGGGTTGTTGGCGAGGGGTCGCGGACAGTTGAGACGTTAATTTTCCCGGGGCTACCGTCGACACATGTCTCCCCCCGGCCCGCCCTCGACCACGCGGCGGCGACAAGCGAGCATCGCTAATTAACGCCAGGCACGCGCCGCCGGTCCCGGGTGACTGATGAGCCGGGTCACGTGACGTCGTGGGACATCGTGACCTTTCGCCCCTCTTCGGCGCCATTGCGGTGAAGGTCACGACGGCCCAGAGGAAGTTTCATTCTACAACAGGTTAGCAAGCTCGAGGTTATCTGAAATCCCTGCTTCTAGCTTGGATCTGTTTTCACACCAACTATGTATCCTTCCACCAAACGTCAACAATAACATTGCCAGGCTGACGGTTGCACTGAAAGCCGACGTACATTGTTCATCCGCCGCGTCACCTTTAAAATATTGTAACATATGATAAATGTAAGTACACGTTTTATTTCATTTCCTGAAAATGAACACATTATGTACGTATTTTATGAAACAGTTGAAGGCCTCGGGGGTAAATAATTATAACCCACATTGTAAGACAGTCGATGTAAACAATTTATATCCTTATATTTAAAAGAAATACCTAATTACAAAATATGTTGGTTGTTTATTTTAAACCACATAATAAATGATAAATTTATGAAACGCTTTTATCCAGATTTGACACACTTTATTACACTTTAGCTGCAAACTTTAGGAATGATGGTTATCATTATTTACCCCCGATCAATGTTTTAGCCGCTGTTCATAATGTACAGAAGAACTATTTCTGCGAAATTATTGCCAACCCAACAATCCTCCAACTATCGCATAACAGACACGCTTAACTTACTTTTCAAATGATTATTACGAGCAATTTTCATACTCGCGGACGCGTTACATGAAAAAATAAATTTATTTATTTATCTCACCGTATTGTTTACATAGTTGTATGGCAATAGCGGAAGCAGTCCTAGTAATTTTTTCAGGTAGTTCGTTTCTAAAAACATCAGCTTACCATACGACGGGTAAGCCTATAGCGCTGGTATCGTGTAACAGGTCAACTATATGATGGCGCTTGTGGGGAGAACTTCGTCGTTCGGCAATGTTCGGTTTTGCATTCGAAGTTTCCTTTATAAGCACCAGCAAGAAACATCCCCCTTACCGACACCAGCGCATCTAGCGGCAGGAATTGTCCCTTGCTAAACTCGTTCGTAAGAATTTAGAAGAGTAGAATGATTCTACTTTAACTATTAATTACTAACCTTACCCGGAAAGAAAACTACGTAAAGCGGCTGTGGACTCTACTAAGGTTAATTCTACTACAGATTGGAAAGAAAATGTGTTTTCTTGTGGGTGAGTTTGACACAGGGAAAATTTCTGCCGCTAGTTTCACTGCTATAATTAAGGGACAGGATAAAGTACGAAATCGTAGTAAAATTAAATTCAAATAGGCTTGGACATGATAGAAGTCATTAAATTTAGTTTTGAAGCGAAAAGGAACTAGTTTTGAGTTTCAACTTAATGTATCTAAAAATTCAGGAAAGTTCTGTGATTGGTACGGAAAAGTTGTTTTCTTGTGAAACTATTAAACATTTTTCCAATGCGTTTATCTACGAAAAGAAGACGCGCTTCAAACTGCGTCCCTACGATTTAAAAAATGCCATCCGCTAATTAAAAACATAATTTACAAGCTCCTCAAAAGTGCTAAAAATGGCTTTTTTCACGTTGCTGTAGCTAAGAAAATATCAACCGTAATCGTAAAACAAAATCATATAAACCTGCACTGGACTTTACCACATACTTTCCACAAATAAAACAACAGAGTCATCGCTTGAAGTACCGTTGAGAAACGCATTCCACGGAAACACTGCACGCTAGTTTAGTCCTTCGCGCCTAGAGGCGATGAGGTGTTTGAGGCACGTGTTATATTCGACTTATCGCCTTCCCCGTTTCCGTGCTTCACACATAAAAAAGCTAGCGTCCACTAACCCTTAAACCGAAGATAGCCTCCGTCGGAAAACTTACCAACGAAAAAATAATAACAACGAAATTGAACTATGCGTCCATAATAACGCATGATATAAAATAGTTAAATTTATTTAGTATGTTGGAAATTTAAATGTAATTATGAAAATTATATTATCAACGTGGCAATTCTGAAATGTCTCTCGCTATTGTTTATGAAGTGTGTTCCGTAGCCTACTTCGGGTATCTTCGGCGAAAATAAGTTTCTACCGGTTTAACATTGGAGTTAGGACTCTCTTACTATAAGCTTTTTGGTGTATACGAATAAATAGACATCTCAACTATATTAAAGAAGCAAAATTTCGACAAGCGTTCCATCTAACATGTAAAATACGCAAAAACGAAAGTTCTCTTAGAGCTATCGAAATATAAAAGACATTATTTTCAGCGGAATATGATTTAGTAAAGTAGAAAACTGCTGACATGTCCTTGCGTGTTCAGACACATCTCAAGAAACGTCGTGACCTTCTGTGTTATTTTTTTTTTTTTCGCTCGTCTTGTCTTGCGTCTGTGTAGTCCTCACATCTTTTATCTCGCCTTCATCCCAGTCTATTGCCTGTGTTGTTCTGAGATTTTTTTTTCATTGTTCCTCGGCCTGATTTATTTAAATTATGTGTGCTAATATATACTGCATCCGACACAATTACTTGTGGGATTTATTACGCACTGTGTGTGAATATTGTAGCAATATCGCATGTTGACGATTTTATTCAAAACCAGTAGGAAACTTAAATTATAGTAGAATTTTTATTCAAATAACTGCATGTCCGATTTTATTCCTTCAAGAAGATATGATCCGCGAAATTATATCAATGAGAAAAGTATAGTAATTATATTCAAATGATAATATTACGGTAGCGATGAATCCATAAACAAACAAAAAGTGTTTGGGTAAAATGCCCACACAGATAGCAATTTGTTAATGACGAATGTTGTGTTTCTTCAGAAGTACCGTACGAACGGGACGTTTCATATACACTTCAGTAAATTTGGATACCTCTGAGAGCTCTTGTTGCTTATGTGTTGCAACGTGTAATGCAATGCCAGTAATTTTTTTTTTATTTTGATGTTAGCTCTAGATGTCCATTACATTGCATGTATAGCAACGGTGGTCTCGCTGGTCAGCCAGAGGAAAGTTACATTCTTAAATATAAACATTCGTGTGTTTTCACATATAAATTTTGTTTGTTGATCATACGTGATTACATTGTAAACATCCACTATTTCGATCATTTGTAGTTTATCAGCCACTATAAAAATTGTTTGAGGTCATTTCAAATATCAGTGAATTTGGTTAGCTAAAGTGAGACATTTTGGTCAGCGCTTAACATCAGGGTCTTTTAGCACTAGTGAGTGGTCACATGAGGTGAGTAGGGAGCGGCGCCAGAATGAAAGGGCGGAGGAAACGGCAGATCCCCGAAAAAACCCGCCGACAACGACATCGTCCGGCACGATTCCCACATGCGAAAGTTCGGGGACTGACCCGGCCGGGAATCGAACCCGGGTCGCCTCGATGGGAGGTCAATGTCTGACCATTCGGCCACCGCAGCCCTCTTATGGTTAGCTAAAATTCTCAGCCGTGTGTAAAGACGAGCTGCAGCTTTTTGTTCATTGGCTGCTACTACAGTGGGCAGACAGTTTGAGCTTATAGTTTGCACTGATTCTTTTTTGTCCCTGGAGGTAACGAAACGTTTGTACTGTGCCCGAATATGTTCTTTCAATTTTCTTACGCCAACTGTCAAGACACCCACAGTTGCCACAGACAAAGCATTTAATAACGGACACCACGATTGTCAGTCTATACTGCGTGCGTTAGCTTAGTGGAGGTTTCTTTCCAATTCCGGAATATTTCATGATTGTAAAATACAGTTATCTTGAAAACTACGATAAAATAAGTGTAAGTTAGTAGCCCACTTCCCGTATTAGAACAACAGTGTTGACTCTGTTAGTATCAGTTTTCAAATATAAATTAATAAATTGCACGTATTTTACCCTTTCATGGAATACTTATCTTGTAGTATTTAAGCACTTGTGATGTAGAATTCCTGAATTTCAATAATTACATGCAAATATAAATTAATGCTTCATTGACATTAATCGTTAAGAAAGGCCAGTTTTGAAAAATATTATCACAAAGCACTTAGGAGTACTGTTTGAAGATTAATATCGGATTACTGTCACAGCAACAGGACTTAATTTTTATGACTATACGTGAAAGCAATAAACTTTTAAATTGTGTGCGATGAGTCACAGTGGGATGGTTTTAATTGACAGCTAATTTCAAATTATTTTGACGGGTAAATCTTTTTAAGTGAACGGAGCAAAATTAACACTGCCGATGATTCAGTGTTGTAACGAGAATGTGTGATCCCTCCTCGCGTACTTAGGCGCATCGAATCAAGAGAATAAAAAGGGCGACATTTTAATTACTGTCGACGTTCGAATTATTGAAGCATCCAAAACGTGCGTTTATCTTTTTTTTTCTCGTGAGAAGCGTGAGAACGAGTGACATAAAATTCCCCGTGTAACACAGCACAAGGATTATAGAGTTGATAGCAAGCAACGTATATTTTCGTACGCGTTTCCTAATAAGATTATGAAGGTATGTGAAACCACCACCTCGTAGATACACGCTGGATTTCGACATATTAATTTTTTTCACTCTAGCTATATTTCGTCAAGTCTTGGCAAGAACATTTCACTTATCTGGAATGCGAGATGGACGTTATTTTACTCAGAAATTAACGTTTAACAGGACCGCATGAAGGTAGACAAGTTTGTATATTATGTACGCATATTTTTACACGGAAACAGTTAACTGAAATTCAAAAACATTTGTGTTACGATATTAAAATAATTTTAATATCCGTAAATAACTCGCGCATAGGTTTTCGGAGAGTAAAATAAGTTTAAAACCAAAAAGTGAATATTTTTGAAATTCGTTTATTATAGGGTCCTGGAAATCCCATCGAATTATAATTAGTAGTTAAGATTTCATCGACGATTTAGTATTCCAGTCGTTCGTCCGACATCTTATGTTTCCATTCCCCTTTAACACACAACTTCATTAGCTGACAACAGCAAGTCCTGAACATTGTGCATTACATTGAACGCAACAAAGGGTTGCTGTAGAGCAGTAGTCAAACCCTTCGCCTCCCGTCAGGGCGATAAGGATTCGATCCCCTGCGGGGGTCGCTCCCGATTCCCATATGTAGGAAACATGACTATGAAGTGGCCGGTGATCAGCAGGTTTTCTCGATGAACTCCCGTTTCCTCCGTCCTTGTGTTCCGTCGTTGCTTCATTAGCACGACATATTACTTAACATCACCTTCGCTCAAAGCGTTCACAACTAGGTGTTTCATTTTTCCCGAGGAATCAGAGCTGTTAAATAACTTGTAAAGCCTGAAAGTATAACTCCTGTTAAAAGACGCTGCCTACTTAAGAACTGTGACGCGAGCCACGAAAGGGATATATATATATATATATATATATATATATATATATATATATATATATATATATATATATTAAGTGCCCCGCCTGTCATGCCATTAAAATTCATTGCAGTTTGTTGTAGTACGTTTTTTTAAACTATTTTACATGGGCCCATTGGGTCAATGCACAAAAAACTCTTCGGACAATAAGGGAATGTCGTTCTTAAGACACCGTGATTGATAAAAACACCGCTTCGAAATCCACCAACATAGCTAAAAACCATATTTTCAGACTGCCGTTCTTCAGAATGTACTTACTAGATTCATGCGAAACTCAGATATAATCGTGCATTCAAATTTTGACTTCTGACTTTGAATCAGTAACATTATATGGTCATCTCTTTAAGTCCCATAGTACAAATGGATTGGCGGGGATCCTGCACTCTAGTTCAGCGCTTGGTTCGTTGTGGCGATGCCGCAGTTGTTGCACGCTTCAAGGTTACCCTTATAGCTCCGCAGATAGGCGGCGCCGTTTAATTAAACTCAGTGTCGCTCAATACCTGTTGAACCTACATGTATGCCACAACTTTTTTGATTGTCTCGCCAACATTTCGATAGGACCTTTTAGTCTGATTTTAATAACCTGGAAACCATGAGAAAATAACTATTTTCACTCTAACAAAAACTCTTGAAATCACATAATGTTTTCCACGTGTTTGATCATGTAACAATATGTTTCTACTCTCAATGCAGAAAAAGAGTTTCGTATGAAAGCTTTACCTTGAAAAATGTATGAGCCCCGGCGAATAAAAACTTAACACGTAAATCCCTATTGTTGTTCCCGCCAAGGCGTCGAGTAGGCAGTAGCCTCAACATTATAAATGTAAGTATAGTGTAGTTCTTAATTTTGTAACAATACATACACTTTGTTTACTCTGACACGTTAGAAAATGAGATATTAAATTCATTAAAACTCTTATTTCTTGCAGTTGGGCTTGCCCAAATTGTAAGGAAAATAGTCATTGAAGAATATTTGAAAACGTTTTCGTTGCGAAAATGCGTACTGATTTTTTTATTCATTTGAAGGCTTTTAAATAATGGGATACAAATGGGTCTAAAAAAAATGTTAACACACAATTGGGACATTTCCAGGCTTTCCTCTTACCTGAATGTCAATATTTTTCTTTTAACTAAGAAAGGAACTCGTTTTTAAACAACATCTAGATTGTTCCATTTTTATCATAATTCTCCGATATTTCTTGCTTTAAAACAATAAGTTTCCCGTGCTTGGTAGTCGTTATAGGTTGTTGAAGTTTAGCAATCTGGCCTACACGTGTAAGTTATTTAAATTAATTCTTCATTCGTTTCAGTGAAGTTAACTTTAAATTTTCTTATGGTTCTCCATAACCTTTATGTCGATGTAATACGTTCTCGAGGTTAATTCTACTTCTGCTCTAGTTACAACTCAGGATAGTGAGCCAACGGGGTCCTGACTCTCCCCCCCCCCCTACAATCTTTCAAAAATATAAAAATGTTTAAAGAAAAGCAACAGAATAATGGATTTTGAAGTAATTCGGTATTGACTATCACATTATCTTTTATAATATGGCAATTATTAGTTTCTTCTACTAGATGAGTATTCAATATTTAAGTGCAAAAACTTCTTAAATTGCACCATTTGCACTTTTAAATACATTTCCCGGGGGGGGGGGCGATTATTGGGGGAGAGAGTTGCTACTTTGTTTTTCCACGTAGCGGACATCCCCCCCCCCTTTAAGGCTCCATACTCATATCCTGGTTACGACCCTGTGTAAATGACGTAAACTGCGGGCCTGACCTTTGAGGTAGGACACCGCATCCATATCGACTCGACCGCAGACGGGAACAGCGTCTGTATCTATTCTCGACATAGACTTGGCTCGCTATTATTGACGTATCAGCTCGTAACGACGCGGGATATGAGGTAATGCAGTAGTTGAGCGGTGATGCACCAAGGGGAGTTGGTAGTGTATTGGCTCGTGTACAAGCTGTCCTAGTACTCGCCTACCAGCTTGACTAGCGTAGTATTCGTGTGTTCTGGAGTTGGGATGGCATGACACAAGATATGCTCAGTGGGTGATGCCGTGTTTAGTTAGCACAGAGCTGTGGTCCACCTTCATGCCGCGCGTTCTTTGTTGACACGTGTATACTGTGCGCGTTCTCATATGACAGGTCAACTAGAGAGCAAATAATAAGTGTGTCCTAAAGGTGGGTTCACAATTGAGAACATAACAGTAAGCATAGAACATAGGTCGTTCGCACAAGAACTAACCTCTATGTATTCTTACCTACCGATTTACAACACAAAAAAAAAATGGTCGTGTGCATAGAGATGCTGACATAAGTAGTGGTAACATTTCATTTCTTGTGCGAGCTCGTAAGACAGCAACCAAACACAGCGAAGGATTTTGTAAGTGTATGTCATGTTGGTTACCCTCCAAAAATACACAAGAACAGAACAAAGCTAGAACAAGAATTTTTGACGTTAAAAACTATGTTTGTACGTTGTAAATTTTGTTTTAAGCTGTGCAGTTTATAGTAACTTTATTTCTATATGTCCTATAATCTCGAAATACTATTCCACTTCAAATATGTTTCAATAGCCTTCGGTTGACTTTATACAGCAAGGAATATTTCAGATTAGTCGAAAAAATATACTATTGGCTAAACATAACAGTAAGTATCCAATTGTGAACTAATTTTGCATAAGGCGTCTAACTGATTCACGTTGTAAGGGATTTTGTTCTGTGTTCCCTATTATTTTCCCCCCTTACTCAATAGCGGTGGTGTTCTTTACAACTGTAATTTCATCCCATACTTCCTCTTCTATCATCATCAACATTCTAGAAACTATAATATCCCGATCGTGCAAAACTGTTTTAAGAACTCTATTTGCATTATGTTAATTTGTATTCTGTACATTTTTTAGCAAACATAGTTATGAATTACTCGGTTATTATTTACGCTTCACAGTATTTCTGCAGTGACGTCTACATGCCATTTACTTTTTAACTCCCTGAGTCCTTTCAGGCGAACCACTTACAACTGAGTGTATTTATTTCCTTGTACAGACTATTCACAGAAATGTGAGGGTTTTACACAGTTCTGATAAACTTATCGTTTTAGAAAACTTTTATATATTCGCTATCTATTAATAGAAAATCGCGTTTATATTTGCTTCCTTTGAAAATAATTCTTATGAGGGCTAGAAAAATATATTTATCAGTGGTTCATGTCTGTTGGGAGGACCTTAAAAAGTGACTGGTCTATACCAAAGTATGAAGTGGGTAGCTTTTACACCGTGTTTTGTTCAGCACTGCAGTGTTTTCTGATTCCCGTTTCTGCTCATCCTATTCATGTGCTCTACCTTCAGACTGAAAAGCTTTAAAAAAAACCTCCCTGGGACGGGGGAAGCATCTATGCTGCTCTCCCTTCTGTAACTCAACACAGCCCGCACCAACGCCCAACCATGATGGCGTCTCGGCGTCACCTAACGCAATTGGACAGCGACCTCTTTACAGCGGAAATCTCGGGGGTGCCTCGTGCACCCACTATTAACTCGCTAATGAAAGAGATGCGCCGAATAATTGATTTATAGGTCACAGGGATTTTTTTTTATCCGGCGCTCGTTCGCTCGCAGGACCTATCGAGTTTTGTTACTTTTATGCTGGGAGGGCCGCGGAAGGAAGGGTGGGGAGAAGGGGGAACTACTGTACTCTTAGTTGAATTTTTAATGGCTGACATTAAGGCTGAAGGGTGAGAAGGAGGCTGGGGGTTACAGGGGCAAACGTGAGGGCGATGGGGTTAAAAGTGACGGCCTAAAAGGCCACTGCTACCACGTGCTCAGGAAGAAAAATGTTTCCTCTGGTACAGCCAGCGCTCGTAAATAAAATTAACCTTTTTTTCCATTCTTGCAATGCAATATAGTGTACTGAACATGTATACAAACATAGATCAGGAAAAATGATTTTTTTCTTACATTGGGATATTTTACGCAAGCACAAAATACCCGTGTAAAATGCCCTTATTATTTTAGTTGTCATCATTTAAAGTGAAATCACTCCATTGAAATAAGTTATTCGTAAATTGGTCAATAATGTAACTTTTTTTATTTTGTTTAATACAGAAAAATGTTACAAGAATGTTTTTCGCTCGGTATCATTATATATATATATATATATATATATATATATATATATATATATATATTACACACACATAAATATGCACCAGCTGGCCGGCTGCAGCTTTGTCCGCATGAAATTATGTGATGTTAACAGTAACTCTGTATAAAATATGTGATGACGGCATTTAACAACTAGCGTACTAAATATCAGTGAACTATAAATAATTGTCTTAGCTCAGTGTAAAAAGCGCGCGCAATATGCTCGTATGATGTCATAGTAATTCCCATCGCAAAGTCTTGCACGAGATACGAATCCGTAACCCCACCCCTCCCACACCACAAACTTTATACAATACCTGAGTGAATGCCCAAAGGCAGGCCGTGATATTTCTTTCGTATGTACAGGCGCTACAGTCCAAAGGTGTTTTATTTATGAGTAGGTTGGCAAAAAGAAACAACTGTTGAATTATTTCTCCGTGATCATTCTCATTTTTCGGGAGACTAACATTTTACTGCTTTTCACATCCTTAATTTTCGAATTTCATAAAATCCAGAATTTGATTTGTAGATATTTACATAAGTTTCATTCTTATCAAAAAATCATCTCGATATCTCAACGTGTATAAGAGGTACAGATAATTATTTGAAAAAAAAAAAAATTTATTTAACAGTTTTCAAGGACAAATTTCGAAAAATTCTGAAGTTGTTTTTTTTTATATATTTACGTAAGATTTATTTTAAAGTAAAAACCATTTCAATATTTCCACTGGTTTAGGAGATAAGAGGAATTAATTAAAAACACGTTTTAATTTTTTAAGAGCTTTCAAGGACGAATTTCGAAAAATTATAAAAAAAATTAGATTTTTAATTAAGCATCATTATAAAGAAAAAATCACCTCACTATCTGAAATGGTTTAGGAGAAATCACGGATTAATTAAAAACAATTTTACGGCTTTCCATCCCCTTAAGTTTCGAATTTCGCAAAATCGATAAATTAAATTATATGCATGTCTTCGAGCAATATTACGAAGTTAAAAAATTATGGCAGATTTCCGAGTTAATGAGATATCAGGGATTCTTTCAAAAAAAATTTCACCCCTTTAACTATCGAATTTCGAAAAATCCATTCTTAGTGGGTGCCTACGGGCCAAGGGGAAGCTTCCTTCAAATTGTCACGGTTCTAGGTCCAGCGGTTTGGGCTGTACGTTGACTAGTGTGTGAGTGAGTGTATCAGGACACCTCATTATATATATATATATATATATATATATATATATATATATATATATATATATATGACAAATGTCGAAGATGACTTTATTTCATAATATTATTATTTTTAATTATAACCCATTTTTTTATTTCCCAAAGTTTCGGCCATTTGATTTGGACCAAACAGTCAACTCCTCCCTTATTAAATATATATATACAGTTTTTGACCGTTGTACAAAGTTCGAATGTACTGTTTTATGTACAAAGAACACGCTCAGGATCACGAATTACAACGTTTGAAAACATTCTGCACTATTTACAAGAATGTCGATGGTAAAACATTGAATAGTTCACATAAGGTAAAGGCCTATTTTGCTGTATTGAATAAATTTACCTACGGGAAGTCAAAAATTGCTTTTTGACTGGTGTAAACAGCTGCTTTCTATACTTACTACCGTTTCTTGCATTAATTACATGGCCGCTTAACCCGAGGTCTCAAACATTGCACGCATCATTGTTGGGAATTAACAATTCAGTCTTTCGGAAAACGTCGTTATGTACTGATGACGTTGTGCGGTGACTAATGATTTTTTTCCATGGAGAAGTAACTGTCAGTATGACATTTTTTATGCAAGAAAAGTCTTAATTTTGATAGTAAGCTCGACATTACGTCATTAAACTCAAAAACCATTATTTAAAGTGTAATTGAACAACGAATTGTTACAGTAATTTCAGTGAAAATGTTTCTCTTCTAAAAAATGACAATGATTCTTCTGTTTTAATGCAACTATCGGGTATCTCGAATATTAATTATACAGTAATTTTATTTTTATGACGCATACATTAAGAACATTTGATATCTTACTTCAAATGTTCAAGTAATCCAAGTTATTACATATTCCCAAACCAAACTCATTGAAAGTTACATAGTGAAATAATTACTCTCGTGACATATTTTTTGACTTTAAATCGGCTTTGGTATTCACTTTACTACTTGACCAATTTGTACATTATCTAAGACAATAAAGGTCACTGAATTTGCAGTATTAAAAATGTACAGTAAATGTTAGTATTTTAGTATTTTATCACGACTTTTTTGTCAGTTTCGTTCAATTGTTGAATGATGATGATGATGATGATGATGATGATGATGATGATGATGATGATGACGATGATGATGAGTGGAGTTCTACTCGAATGCAGGTTTATAACCACGGGAAGCGACGGGTGATGAAATCCACGACGCCCCCTCCTCTCCCCTCAGCCTTTGGCCGACTAGGCGAGGTGATTCTGCGATGGTTCGCCATTGCCTGCCGCAGTATGGGGATGAGAGCACAACACACAGTTTAAACCCGGAGAGGCAATATCGACCCCCAAAGCCCGGAATCAAACCCGGGACCCTTGCCAAGTAACCAAAAGCTCTAACCACTCAGCCAAGCTGTCGGACATTCAATGGTGAATAATGCTGAAGAAATTGACATTCCTGTAAATTTTTTGCTTCGTTATTTTGTTAAGGTTTTTCCTAATTGTGAAATTGTTCTGAAAAAATCACGATATTTCCGAAATTGTTGATTTTCATATTAGCTCGGTAATAGTTTTTAAAAGCGAGCAGTTAAATGTGTAATTAAAATATCATGTTTCCAGCGTGAAACGTAATATTGAACTTTGAGAATACGTTGACGTACTGTATGACATGCGAGATGTTTGGCCTGAGATGCATACTAACTAGCTCACTTGTTTCAGGTTTGTCGACTGGGGGTTTCTCATCTCAGACTCGACGAGTTCTGCACGAGAGCTCTCCCAGCCTCTAGCTACACGCCCGACCCGTATCCATGGCAACCACGCAGGGTTTAAACTCTTGCCTCCTTTTATCGCTATCGATTTTCAGCTCTGCCATGATAATCGGCTTGCAATGATAGTTTTTAAATATTAAATACCCCATTTTTAATTTCAGACTCGTGCTTAAAAACATAGTTTTAAGCAGCGGTATACAAGTCGTAAATCCAAAACCGTGTTCAAGAGCTTTAAAATACATGGCGATATGCTTAAAGCATTTCATTCCTTCTCACCGAACATTTATTATCGTAGTTACTGATGGTATGACGGTAAGCGACAGGCAAAATATTTGTCTCGTGAAAGTAATGTTTTGTCTACTTACCCCCAGATAATTTTCAAAATAATGTTGACTTTCAGATTATGTATGTATTGAAATGTTTTCTTCCATACACAGCTGTCCAGATTGCGTTGTTTTTTAAACTACCTTTAGAAAGCAGCTTGCTGTTAAAAATAGGCGTATGGTGTTCAGGAAAATACAGTAATAGGAACTCTGAATCTAAAAACTAAGTATATATGTTGTCGCTACTGCATCAGAAAATGAATGCTCTCGATTTTTCTCAGTTTCAGACCTTAGCGACTTCAATGAACAACATTAAAGTCTTTTAAAGTTCTAACTAAACGAAACCTATAACTGATCTGCTTCCTGATACGTTGCCTTAACACTGAAATATCATAATTTCGTTTACAATGAATATTATTATTACAACTGTAATGCACTTACCTATGGAATTTTCGTTATGGCTTGTAAAATAACTCGGCTATAAGCTGTTTGGTCACAACCAGTCATAGATTTTAAAAAAATTTCCAGCTTAAGAAAATATTTCCGTTGTTTTTGTTGATTTTTTTTGTAAATGCAATCATTAATAATCAAACGGCTAGTTATTGAGTTTGTCTCAGTAATATGTAATTTCTGAAAGTGAATTCCACTGCTTAATTTTAAAGTCCTTACGAAGTAATGCGGGTACCATGTATGTTCTTGAAAGACCATTTAAAGCATAGGAACGATTTCCTAAAAATAAGTACACAAAATATGTCACGTCAAGTTCACAGAAAATTTCCGCTAACACGTAGAAATGGAAATCAAATTTACCCAAGTAATACGGAACGTTTGCGACTTTCCTCCAGATAATGGTGTAAGAGACTGACATTACCAAAAAATACAAAATATTCTTCGCCTCAATAAAAAAAAAAATTTAATTCCTTATTTTACAATGGTTCATGAAACATGTACCTGTGCTATATGTGCGTCCACAGAATATATTATTCAACCATAGTAATTATTGTAATAAACAGCAGAACTTACTTCAAGTATTGTCGACGTGGAAACTGATTTTAAATGTTTGTCACTGCGAGGTACTCTGATAAAACATATCCTGTGTGCGAGAAGGAATACTTTGGAGAGTAGCTGTTTTTCCTCCTCCAGGCTAGGGCCGGTCTGTAGCAGCGAAGGGCGTTCTTGTTTAGGTGGGGGTGGGGGAGGACGGGCTGTGGAATCCCACGGGTAATTTGCCCACCGGCAGCTTTGCGGGTGACGTGATCCGCTTGTAATGCCGGTAACTACCGCGGGATGAACTTATTACGGCCGTGTAATACATCAGCGCGCGAAAACAGGGCGTGCTGGTATGGCTTTAGTCTTCCTCTGCTGAGATCCTGCTTGTTTTCGCTTCCTGTGTGAACCTACCTTCGATGGGCGACCATAAGTCGGCGATGTACGAATCTGCTTAGCAGGGTAATTAAAAGTGATAAAAAATATATGAAGGAAAAGTAATGTGTTCAAGTTGATGGCAAAGAAAGGTTTTCCTGCTAAGTGATGGAGACTTTAAGAGGGCGTGGTACATAATTCAACGCTAAAGCATTAATCTATAACTGTAGGCTTCTTGAAGCCAATTTGCGAAAATTAAACAATAGCAATCCTAGACAATAGTATTAACCAACGTTTTAAACCAAATTGTTTCCAGTACTACGAACTTCTGAGGCACAATCTCTGACGCCGAAACCTCGTGCATTTAACTGCGGCGCAAGAGATCACGCGTAACGAATTAATAATTGTGGATAAATATTTACTCATAAAGTTGGCAAATACCATTATCTAGGATCGTCATTGAGTATTTTATCCATATTGGCTTCGAAAAAAGCGCGAGAAATCAATTGATGCTTTCAGCGTTTATTTATCTACCACGCACACTTAAGTCATAAAATTCGTTTGTGCCCTACCTGCCAACAACCCCCCAGCCTTAGCTACAGCGAAGACGACACAGAGTCAGTCTGCTGGAGTTCCTCAGCTTGCTCTTGTGCCTGAAGACGGAAACAGGTACCAGTTCCCGAACCACAGCATGTGTTGTCATCGAAGGTAGTCTACAATAATCATCTGCGTTATTTTAGTTGTCTTATTTACAACCGTTTCTGCCACTCTGTTCATTTGTGCTGGCCTTGCCTGTGTCTTTTTCGTGAACCTTGTCTTTTACTTGTACGGCTTTTTTTCTTTGGTTTCCATTATATTCTACGTAACTATTATATTCATATTTCGTAATTATTCCCATATTTGCTGACTACAGCCATTTCTAACTCCATGGTTTGTTTCTTCTCATTTTCTAGTGCGGAGTCCTTTATGTAACTGGGTTGTCTGCGACTCAGCAACATTCCCTAGCAATGACATATATCCAACATGTCCATTAAGTTTTACGTACGCTCCAATTGCAAAGGAAATCATTCAAAGATCGAACCTTCTGTGTGTTCCTATGCAATCTACTTTGTTTCGGCCTGTCTTACACCTGAGTAGTCATCTTTGTTTCTTCCAGTCATTAATGTTGTCTTTTTCAGTTGTCCTGGTTATTTTTTTTTAATTTGAGTGTTTATATTCTTTATTTTTTTGCACTTATTTGTTTTTTATTTTTGTTTTTCTGGCGTAATTATTCGTGGTGTTTATTATATGAGGTTATTTTACTGTATGTTGTGACTACACAAGTAATATTGGCTTACTTTTTCCTTGTTTGTTTTGTCTCAGCTAGTTTCCTTGGACAACAGATTATTGCAATGGTGTTCGTCCTCGATTCTGCTCAAAATTATTAAGATTTTAAAATTGCAATTCGAAGTATTTTATTTAAACGATTTGCAATATAAACAAAATTGATTTTCGATTAGCTCTCAGTAATTATTTACCCAAAATTATAAACTGAGGTAGATGGGAAGAATTTTGCGACAGAATTTGGTACCTTCATATCTAGATATAGTGTTGAACACGATAAGTTTTATAAAGTTATTACTTGAGTTATTAGAATTACATTTCTATATTTATCTGCACTAGTTTATTGTTTCTGACGCATTTTTTTTTCTCTTAAATAATGATGCTGTCATTTTCACATGGCTTACTTCTGTGAAGTGTCTTTTGTAATGCTGTCATCGGTTTTAAGATAAAACTCTGAAAGTTGCAGGTTTTGTTGAATAGCCTCGGTAATCACGACTATACATACGTGTGACAATGCAGTTTGCCGAGTATTAATTTGAAATTCCGCTATATTCCAGTTGTTCTCAAGTTCGGTATATAACTATATGAGTTATGTGCCTTTCCCAATGCGACCGCTATCTTAATGATCATGACAGCGTCGGCCTAATACACTAACGTGACTTTGAGCTGTGTGGGGGCCAAATGAAGAGAGACAGTGTTCAGGGGAAGGTTAAGAATACCCATAGGCGCCAGTTCCGCAGTTTTAGCTCGGCGAAACACGAGCACGAGACGTCTTCCTCAGGTCGTGGCCGACGACCATGTGGCTGCCCCCAAGAAGCGTCACTGATGTTGGTGATTTTGAGCATGGCGTCGTATACTTACATACACACACCTAGCCCCTGTTTAGGCCAGGGCCACGCCTCTTTAACACTGAAATGTACGAAAATTACTGAGTTCAGACCAAGTCATGATAGAGGAATGAAATACGCTATTGATACTATGAATTTAATAGTACGAGAAGTAGTACAGAGTTCTTACAACTATGACCACGGTAAAACGGCGGTTCGGCCCCTGGACGGAGAACGAATGTTGATATTACCGGAATGTTACACTTAAACCTATACAAAGTCCAGGAGCGGCGCGAGAGCAGTTCTCCCGCACGTGTGCACTGCTCGGTGGTCACACGAACAAGCCCCTGCTTCTGGGAGATGGCGCGCAGAGGGCGCAGCATCTCCCGCCAAAACACAACAAAACGAAATGAGATGAAGTGGTGATGGTGAACAAATGAATACACTTGATGCAATTAACAGTTAAAACATATTACATTATTCAGGACACTAGTAAAATTAAAACAACCCAATAATAAAATTAAGAAACTTGTCAACGACCTAAATTTAAATGAAAATAATTATTAATGTATTTCTGCCTGTCTGTATCCCACTCGCGCACTTTCACTCACCCTAGCTAATGTCTGAGGTGCCCCGAGAGATATACTAATTAGCGGTGCGGCCGATAATTAGCATATTTGCATCTGTTGTACCTGATGCCAGGGTAGTGGGCGAATTGTAGCAGGACAAACGGTCTGAGCAAGATACGTGGACGTCTGGTTCACGTCAACACATCCACAGAGTATGATTACCTGAGCACCAGGTATGTTACTCATAGTTCAGAGACTTCATGGTTAGGGTGTACCATAGTAGAGATACTTTATATGTTTAGTTACATGACCAGAAACCTAAAATATTGCAACACACGTGCATGAAAACAACACAGAAATACGTCCGAGGGGGAAACTGACAGCCAACACGATCGGTTACCACGCAAATAAATCCTCCCCCACAACTAGGGGCTGAAAAAAGATTTATTGTTTTCAGTACTGAATCATCCTACCTCTGGAAAGGTATATTTTTGTTTCATAAAACATGTGCGTATCGAGAGTAATGGCCTTGTTAATAAAACATCGTAAACGGGCTGTATTTTGTACTGATTATGGTTATCCTTCAGGCGGCCATCTACCTTACCATGCGTTGCAGCGTATTTGAAGAAGGCTATTTTTTTGAAACTATTAACCTTATCCTATGTGTGTTGGCCTACGAAAACAAATCTGAATCATTACTGTGACGGAATTGTACTTTCTGAACAGCACGCATGCTATACGTACTTTTTCGGAGCCCTTCCAATAAAAACTGCTTTATTTCCGACAGACACTGTGTACTGAAATGCATCTGGATAAAAATAAAATTACGATAGAGTCAAACAATGGACTGTGCTGCTTAGCCACGTTCAATATAGATACAGATCTACCACGTAAAATTAAGTTCAGGAGATTTCGCCGAACTATTATCTTGTTAGCCGGTTTAGTAACTTGCAAATAAAAACAACGTTGCAGCTGGTGCATTTTCCAGAGTCACCCTTCACACGCTACCTTGCTCCAGATTTCAGGCGCGGATAAAATCTCCTGTAGGTTACTGCGTTAAACAATAAACTTAAAAACAATATTTTTTTTATTAATGAAGCATGGTTCCTTTGTTGGTTGTTTACTTGATCTAAGAGTTATTCTAGAGTAGATGCATTCTGAAAGTTGGTTCTTTGATACAGAGTCACTGAGAGAATAAAAACTCAAATAATTAAATATGCACTAGAAAATTACGTGAAAGGTAAAGGTTATAAATTTTAATTTCGTGAATATTAGCGTGCTGAATCATGCATTTGTCTGACTATACGAGTGAGCACATTTCAGCACACTTTGAATATATGTGATGTATTTAGCCGTGCGGTAATGTACGCGTAAACTTTTATGCGTACATGCAAGTATGTGTGTAGTACGCTAGTATGTCCCTTGTCCCTGTATACTATCTTTTTAACCCTTTTTTTCAGATTTATCCCACGTATGGTATATAAACAACCCATTATCAGGAAACTTTGCGTAAAACGTTTCAAACACGCAGGTACGTGCGTAAGCACGCGTCCACAAACACGCACACGCATATTGATTCAAACCAAAATAATTGTTTGCTGGCACAACGGCGATCCACATTTGTTTCCCGTTGGATCGATCTAGAATTTATCGCATGTGGGGAACGTTGTGAAGCCGTTGGTCGGCGTGTTCTCTCGGGATTCTCCAGCTTCCTTTACGGTTCGCATTCCGTGCCACCTCTATAGTAAGTTGCAGTATCATTTAACGTCAAATTTCAGAACTCGACAGACGACTACGGGCACCGTGTTCAGAAGACTGCCAAATCAAAGATGCTAATTCATGACCTAACTTTCCACACGCTATTTTTTTAGTGTGCCGGCAGAATGTATTAGGAAGCAAAATACGTTATAGGTCGTTCGGGATAAAGTGAACACTAGACATGTAACCTTTGAAAAATAGAACTAGTCATCACTGCACATAATTCAACATTAACTCTAGTTTCCTTACTACTTGTGTGGTTGGCAGCGAAATTATGCAATATAGGTCTATGTATTTTCTCATTTAAATTCAACCATACTTAAACAAATGGAACCGAAATCTACATAATTGTATTTTATATAAGTAATAAACTTTTTTTTATCAAACTGTATAAATTCCTACTGACTCGACAATTTATCTTACACGCGCAAATATCAAGTGACGTGTCCAGAGAGGTTAGCCATTACGCGCGGAAATATACGAATTGTCTGAAAATAGAACATTAGCAGGGTTTGTTTGGGTGACACTTTATCCCAAACCGCCCTAAGAACCTTTTACCAGCGCTTGTTAGGGAAATATTAGGTAAGCATGGAGTAGCGGCAAAATATAAGGACGAAGTTAACGGGCTTGCTCCGAGAAAACATGAATGCAACACCAACACCACGTCCGCCTCGTTTCCTACATTACAAAATCAAGAGTAGATTGAATCGGCGTGTTGGTTAAACGTGAGGATGAAGTATTTTACCTCAGAATTTATTTAGTAGTAAATTACTTTTTATAAGACCGTTTGAAAGCATAAAATATTTTATACCGAATTAGTAATTTGCACATGGTTTATTGATACATAACACCGTGCATTTTTATGAATTATTTTCAAACCTAGTTATTCATCACTTTCCCTAAGACAAGTGCCTACTTAACCATAGTTGTGGACGTATTAATCCCTCTCTTATTTTGTGTATATTTCTCTCATTTTAACTAATAAAACTTATCGTAATACTGATAAAAAATGTACGAAAATGCTATATCTAGGGAACATTTGTAAGGTGAAATTACAATTAGTAATAGCATAAAATTATTCCTGTTAGGTACAGCGAAATTGTATTTTTGTAACAGTTTCCTTCCATAATGTCGCGTGTTATGTACTTTGTGTTGTGATAAAGGTTTACTCGATTATAGACGCAATATAGAATGATATCACCAGTATCAGACAGAAGTGAAGGCAAGCTATAGATGAGTCTTTTGAAAAATGAAAACGATTTAAAAATAATAAAGTAGACATGTGTAGGGCTCGCTGTATAGACTTATATTTTTGCCTATGTAAGGAAGTGTTAATGAAACAACGACGTGGAAATATGTGATACACACTGGTAACGTTGGAAAACAGGACCAGATAATATTTGCTTCAGAAAAAGATTTCCTTCCTCCTCCGAGTACTCTTGACTGCGTATTTCCTTGTTCAAACGAATCGCTTTGCATAGACAACAAATCGTGTTGCTTAATATTTTAATTCTGTTACTGCATTACGCCGCTCTGGTTGTTTAAAGTTAAAAATAAAAGGGAAACTTGAAACACTGTTCGTTTACCTTACGAAGCTCGTATACGCGTGGTTTACCCCTGACCAAATGTATACCACGTGTATTTTTTAAGTGTTTTTATTCAGTGATACGACTAGGCGTCTCTTCCTGCTACCTGCCGTCTGGTAGCTGCACTTTTAGGAAAGCGAATTGTGGATTCTGGGAATATCCCCTCTACCCACAACAACCCTCCTGAACACCAGCCACCCTTTCCTTCCTCTACGGCGGCTCTGGTCCTCATTTTGCACTCACCCTGCGCGCCAGCTCTCCATTTCACAACCCTTCCCAAGCCGCCTCGCCACGGAGACTGTGTATTCAGCGTTGGTGTGCGTGTGTATTCGCTCTCTCCTCTCAGTCACCAGCTCACTCCGGGAGGAGGATAAATCAAAAGGCTGCTGATTCACGTCGGCGGAACGTCTCGTCATGACGTCACGCGGCATGACTCCCTCTCCGACCCCTTGACTACTAGGGCTCGCTAGCACCTATCCACCTCACCCCAGCAGTTCCAACCAGAGAGATAAACTTCTCCTGAATATTTCAGGCGTTCCTTTACCTCCCCCGCCTCTCAGTTCCCTGTCCCTTCATACTCCGCGAGATCTAATTGAAGGGACTCCAAACCCTCCCCGACCCAAAGTTTGCGCAGAGGGAAAATTCAAATGTGGTAGTTGGCACGCCGGGCGCCAAGGTCGCAACGCGGCGAACGAGCACGCCCGCGCTTCAGAAGACGCACAATAGAGGAGTGTCAGCTGCTGTGTTTTCTGTGCGGGGACGAAAGAAGAAAGTAGTGGCGCAGGGGAGACGAAGGGACAGCAGAGGGTGTTGTAAATGTGCTGGGAGTGATGGATCGCACACCGAGAAGGGGCTAAAGGAACATGCGTCAGCATTTCCGATATTCTCTATACTCCCCTCCCGACAAACCCAATAACCCCCGCCGAGTGGAACGAATCGAAACAGCATGGAAGGCGTGAGGGCACACTGGAGGCTTGGCGGGTGAAATGGGGACTTTGCCGTACTTGCGAAGGGTGGCTCGGAAGATCGACTGCCCGATGTGGGGGAAAAATACTTTCTTAGATATTAATCATAAAGCTGGGGAGTGCATAGAGGAACAGGGGCTGCACTTTCCTCGAAAATGTTATTAACGAATGAAATGTAGCCCGTAACTTTAAAGTGACGTTCATTCTTTGCTACTGTGTCGACACCGAGGGAGGAAAATTAAGAGAGGGGATTTGAGTGTATGAAACATGCTCTCAATGTTCCTTTGTGACGAAGCCGGGAGATTTGGCGGAAGTAATTCTCACTGTATTTCGAAGCGAAAATGAGGTAGCGCGGAACGCGAAGAATAATAAAGGAAGATTTTATGTAGTGAATTCTGCAAGAAAAATTAAAGGTTCCATCAGTACTCCGGCTTCGGAGGCAGCCATAAAGTTTGAGAAGACGGTCGTCAAATATGGATCTTCGACAGCGTTGTTGTCTTTCGCTACAAGTTTACGTGGTGCAGATTTTCAAGTAGGCGATGGTTCAAATTTTCACTCCACTTGACATCTTAACCAGTAAGATCTGTATGTGCTTCAGACTGTCAGATTCGTCAACATCCGGCAGAAATCACGACAAAATTGGCTAAATCCAGTGCGATTCAAACAGTTTAAAATAGTGTTAACTTTTATTACATAATTTAAAAGTCTTCTAACCTGAGGGGCAAAAATTACACTCCTTACATTCAGTGCAAAAATTATGTACAATATAGAAAAACTATTTTACTTTATATGTTAATAAGTTTCACTTGCTGAAAAGAGACAGCTATTGAGAGTATTTGCACACGTTCTTGTGAATAAATATTGATAAAGGCATAAGTAATGGTTGCAGCTTGTGTAAACTCTCCGTTTATCGCTTTTACGTAGTAATAGCGAGATTTATAGTGTTTGAAGGAGAGTGTCTGTGTGATAAATGGTACATAAATGTTAATACTAAAATTAACTGTACCTAATAGATGTTACACATTCGTATTAACTTAATGATAACGTTAGCGTCGTTAATACAACGTATACATAACCACACCCAGACTGTAAGAAAGTTAAACTCCCAAACTTCGAGAGATGATTCTTCAAGACAAAGTTAAGTGGGTCCAGACATTATTTTGGACATTTTCGAGCCAAGAGAATACAAACAGAAGCACGCTTCGTTTAAACTATATTGCTTTAAGCTTAAAAATTCATCAAGCATATTACTAACATGATCTTACCGGCCTTAAAATAGCTAGAAAAGACTTTAACAGAGTTCTGCATCTGCGAATATACCAACGTGGATCTTCCTGACTCTTAGCAACCACCAGTGGTGACTTTCACACGAAAATTTACATCGTGGTGTTTCTTGCTGGTGAATCGTCACCCTTAGAGCTATCAAGGAGATGTTAGCTGTAGCTAGATACTAAATATTACCGTCGGTAGCATGGAATAAGATGGGGCCTCGCGCCTTACCGAGTACCAGATTACAACCTGTAGGCGCCTGGCGCAGCCATTACACGGCGTCCATTAGCGATAATTACTCGAGGAGTGGGCCTTCCGTATAAAATTTCTCCATAGGAAGGGGTGGGGGTGCAAAAAGGCTGGAGAAAACGCGGCAATTCCCCGGTAAGGCGCGAGGCATTTGCATAACGCGAGCGTTCCCGCGCCGGTGGAAGATAATTGCAGCGCCGCTGTTTTACTGTCCTCTTGCTTGACGCCCAGTTACTCCTATCGCCATTATCTGCCGCCTGCAGACGAACCTGAGTTTGCAAAAATATTCCGGAGGGAGTGCCGCCCCGGAGTGATAATTCCGCAGGCAGTTCCGGTGGTAGTCGGGCGGTACGACCCTTCTCCCCTCGCCTGTGTCCGCGGCTCCACGACGGCAGTGTGGAAATGGTAACGTCTTGGATGGGTGACGACGGCCGACCTCCTTGGTTCTACCTCTTGTAATCGTGTTTTACCTCCCGCACCCCTTACTTAACCTTCTTGCCCTGTGAATCCTCAAGAGTCTTAAAAACTAAACGCAAGAAAATTCTATCATTTCATTCAACTACAGTTCTACCATACGTTCAAGTTGGTTAATTCCTGCGTTTGCATGGAAGTCTATCATTCATTTTATCGACTAGTTACAATACTAATATAAGTTTCCGTCACTTCTGCAGTTGAATCTATTAATGATTCTCGTTCTAAACGACACTAAATAAATACCTGCAAAAATGCAATGATGGAATCCAAAGCTGTATGTTGATGGTTTAAAACTGCTAATTACTCATGTTGCAGCCAGTGGAAGCCCGATTATGCATAATACAATGGAGGTATGTTTACCTGCAGAGTGCCACACCTATAGAATACTTCACTCTATAGACTTCACTTACAGAAAAATTGTTTCTCGTGTTGTTCGAGAACATATTTTTTTACGCACAGATAAGATTTTATTGTTTTTTTACTTAACAATAAGGCTTTACTAGAACATTACACACAACATATCAACACTAAATAATAAAAAAAAGAAATGTTTAATTTGGTTAACTCATATTAATACAATAAATTTGTTTGCTATTTTTCGTACGCTAGTAAGTAGACTTCCAACACTGCGTTAGCATAAAGCTATGAAGGACCTATGCACTGAATTGTACGAGTACATTGTGTATGTTGTTCCAGTGTAACGATGGCGAGTGAAAACATAGGGACTAAAAAACCTTTCATGGCGTTTTTGTATACGATATGTCGCTTGTCGTGAATGTCAACAGAGAAAGTGCATCGCTGAAGCAGTTTCTCTGGCCCAACTACTATGCCACAACACACATAAATACCCCATCTGCAGCGGTTATTATCTTTGACAGCATTAAAAATATTGTGAATTAAAATTTGTGGTATTTTAAGTTTTCAAAACTAGAATACATATTATATATTTACCATTTCAGTAAAATTATGTATTTTAGCCTTGAACTGCTAGGTTTAAATACCTTGAAACTATTTGTGTGATTTTATTATTTATTACTGTAAAAATTTTCAATGTTCAGGCACCATGCTGTGAGTTTTATTATGTACATTCAGAAAAAATATTGTAGACACTGGTGACAGAGAGCTTTTAAGTAATACCACAAAGTAAGCATGTAAAATTTATCTAAGCGGTATTTAAGTAGCTTTGGAATCTCCTTTCCGAAGTTAATTTTTATGAAAAGACAAGAAATCGTGTTGTGAAATGGCTGGACCGTGATGGTTCAAACTGTATAACAAGACTAAAAATTTTTGTTCAGTTCAAGGTTGAAACATGTTTTGCAGCAGGTTTCGAATGTTATTTTTTTTACAGATTACTCTGCATTTATATATCTAAGAAAAGAGTACAAGTTATATAGGCCCCTACTATGTTGTTGTGAATTCAAAAAGTATTTAAATAACTTTTAGAAACAATATTTTAGAGCCCCATAAAATTACTGACAGCGGTCTTTTCAGACTGCCTATCTGGACAAAATACGAAACAAACTCGAAAAACACTTAGACTGAGACACGCGTAGGATTTAAAACAATACTTTCCACAAATAAAATAAATTGCTCAAATCTTAAAGTCTCGTAGGAAAAATAAGAATAGTAAAGCATTACACGCAATTTGAGTGTATTGCGCGCAGATGCAATGCTACATTGAATATCACAATTAGCTGCACCACTACCGCTCCATCGATTTTGGGCTCCACACACATAAACGCAGCCTATTTTTGGAGTCATTTAAAATTATATCAGGTTCAGCCTAAACAACTTTTAAGGCTAATCGCTATATAATGAAAGTTTTCATACTTTGTTTTGTTAATTGTAGAATCGATAAATTAAGACCTATACGAACTTAAAAATAGTTTCCGTGTTAATAATTTAGTTAATTAAATATTTTTTTCAAAATCCAGTGAATCTTACATATATTTGATAAGATTCGTTAACTTATTGAATTTTTATATAGTTTCTAGTTTTCGATGGTTTTGTGTCATTCTGGTGTACCTAGCAGAATAGTCAGATAATCAATAATAGTACTACAGTTTCCAACCTAGGACGCAAAACTGCTTAATTAATTGCTGTGTGCCGAAACTTTACTAAGGAGAACACACTTTTTTTGTTACGCCTTACACCATAAATTAGTATTCTCCGTACGTTTGATCTGGCAACACTGTTTTTTAGCTGAAGAACAAGTATTTCTTATTGCCGTACCCTCTCGTTGCACGTGAAACCACTTTTGACTATGTTGAAGGAACTGCTTAGTGATTGTTAATACGGTTATCCACTGTAAAGTAAGCACTTCTGAAGCTATGGTTATTTTCTTCCCCCACTTAGGGCCGGTTTCACAATGTCTGATTATGTTCCGATTATCATCTGATTAAATTTTAAGTGGCGGTTAGCAGTGTGTGGTGTTTCTCGAGTTATGGTTAACGTAAAACTGTTGTTTAACTAGTTGTAACCAATTGTTAAGTTAAACACAAGAAGAATCTCCGGTTACTAAGTTAATCGGAACATTTAACAAATATGGCAGATTGTGTATTTAAGCAACAAAACATAATCCTTGTGATGAAAACATGATTATGATCAGAAAAAATAATTGAATGTGAAGTTATACTAAGGAAGTCTTCATTAATTGCATTTTTATTGAATAATAGTTTCATTCTAAATGAGTGATCACTGCCAATGTTTCGCAACTGAGGTTATGGCCGACTTAATTTTTAAAGATGATGGTTGCAAACAAAACTCAATACAATATTGGTATTTCTAAACCGAAAAATTTCTTGCCGATAATGACAATTTTATACAGATATTATATCAACACAAAAATATTAACTCTTAAATTATTGCGAGAAACGTGTTTCATGTTTTAACGTTAACCACTATTTAGCTTATAAAATGTACGCTGCTATTCTTCTCTGTTTTTGTTTTTAAGTGTTGAGAGGAAGCGTTTAGTTTTGGTTAGGTTACACAGAAAGCACACTATTTTTTGTAAATAAACGTGTCAAATGCATCAATTTTTTGCTAGAACATAAAGAAAATTTAACATAACTTCCATCCCAACTGTTTTTAATTCAACGATTCACAGACAACAGAAAATATAGTTACTTTCAACGCCTCACAATTTGAAACAAAGATTCTTATTACTGAAAAGAAATCTTCAATTAATATTTGGCTTCATTCTGCTCGGCGAATATAAATAACACGAACATAGAGAAAGTCGCTTGCAGTAATTTCCCACAAATATAATCTGAACCTAAAGCAAAACCATTAACGGTGAAACAAATTAGAAGTTTTACTACAATTCTGCTTATTTTCGTCCATGTTTACTACGAATATTGACTTTCTCGTACAAATCTGTTGAAGTGATTTTCGGTGGTATTCTACGTCATGCCTTGAAGACTTGCATACGCTCTTCGCTATTATTTTTTCGTGTCGATCTTTTTACGTTTTCGTACTACACTTTAAGTTTTGTCGGTACGCAGACACACGCCCGAAAGAACTTCCAATATTCCTCTTCCTCAATTTCCACGTCACTGCGTCTATTTTTTACATTCCACGGTATGAAAACACTTCTCAACTAACTAGGGTATTTAGAAGTTCGTTTTCAGAGATAATAAAATTACCGGGACGTGCACGTTTAACCTCTTTTGTCCACTGATTACAAGCTAATGTTAACCGCGACGTAAAAAAAGATTCAACGCCCAATCACAACGTGAAACTTCACTGCACTGTTATCAAATTTACATTAACCAGCACTTAGCTAATCATAACATTCATAAACAGGAGAAGTGGTTTCAGAAGCGCTATTGTTTTAACTAGTAGTTAAAGGTTTCGCTTATGTTTATCATATGGTCTGATAACCGATACTTTAATCAGATATTGATGAAACTAGCCCTTATTGATATAAACGTAGCGTTTCGAGTTCGACTTACTCAAAACTTAATGTCTGAGGCCAAAATGAAATAAGGCTTTTTTTATCAGTATTTTTGAAAGGATGTCTTCAACTTTGTCACTTAGCCACGAACAGCCTACGAGGCATATGGCGCGTTATCTGTGCAATTCTGATGCACAAGAAAATGTTCCGCTTTGTTTGCTTAATAGATTGAAAGCCATTGAAGTTGTAATGCTTAACGGCCATTCGTGCTTTCATACTGCGGAACAACTATGGAGATAGCAGTATGGCTAGCAAGAATTGTCTTTTATGAACACAGCGACTATGCAGGGTACGTCATTGCGAGACACTGTACAATGACGACGTATATGTATTTTGCTACGTATGAATATGCGATAAATTTTACCTGTCAGATGCGAAATTACTGGCTAGTGACGAGAAAGTTAACACATATAGTATATTAAACTCATGCGTACATACACGAATATAAACAGGAGATGTTTACAGAATCCCGTGATGTACAACCACGCTTCGGCTTAAAATGACGAAAGCTAGTGAATGTTGGACAGACCATTGAGGAAGGGCCGAGGGGGGAAAAGTTAAATATCAGTACGTGTTATTTGCACCGACGTACCTCTGCGCAGAGCAAGTATAACTGGTATTCCCTTGCACCTCTAGTTGCAGTTGGAACTAATATTACACCAGAACTGCAACAGACGCAAGAGACGTGGCTTGTTTCGGAGTGATAATTTCGTCCTCTGACTCCAACTTATGTAAACCAATCTCTGTGTTCGTAGTTAATTCCGCTACGGAGCAACCAGGTGGTACGCGGGTATCAGTTTCACGCTACATTCGTGACGTAGTTATGTATTTAATACGACCTTGCCCAAGAACATATTTGTTTACTCGTTCCTTTTCTGTATGTTTGTCTGGTCAGTTGCAATGAGCCGAGGTAAGAATACATAGCTCAAAACTGGATGACAATGTTACTTTTTTGTCTGTTGGCTCGGTACAGTGCCCGCACGCTAGGAAAGGTCTTCAGCGAGATGCGTAGCAGGCGTAAACTGGTACGTTCTGCGCAGCAACCCGCCCTACATTTCCCCACCCAACTGTTAAGAGGGGGAATGACGGAGGCCAGCTGCATGCCGTAAACACCATTCAAAGCACATATATATGACCAGCGGGGTGAAAGTCAGATAGGCCAGGTTGTACCAAAGTTGGCTATACGTAGTGCGCGTGGAATGAACACAGATGTCAGCGCAATCGCTCATTGGAGTTCAGAAAAGTCAAATGCACACTTCAATATTTTGTAAATAATGTGTTGTGACATTTTTTATAAGCATTTTCTTAGATTAAAGTTATTTTTAACAGTTTTC
>PNEQ01042598.1:0-13639 GCA_003012365.1 Medauroidea extradentata | reverse complement strand
TGGGGGTGGAGGGCTTTATTTATTTGTGTGTGTAAAACATGTGGGTATGATGTAAATCACTTAGAAATGGGCTTATTTTGCTTTAAGTTTCAACTAAAATGCAATAAAACTGTAGTTTTCACATGCATTTAAAGTTGTTTTCGCTTCTACTGAAAAACTGCATTTTTGCAGTTTCGCAACTTTACCATTGGAACAACGACATATTCTGTTGTGACCAACAAATACAGTCTGTCTCATTAAATAATTCCATTTTTTGAAAGTTGTATTGGCATCCTTTTTATAGTTGTTTCAATGTAAAAAACTGTGTGTTCCTCTGCCACAGGTGATTTCTAAACAAACTACCTAAGCTGATTGGAAAACTTCGCAGTGAACCAAAATGAAAAGTATTTTCTTGTAGCTCTGTGTACGCGTGGTAATCTTCAGAACTGTCAAAATCTAATAAATGTTACCTAAGATAGATGTATATATTGCACGGTTGGACAGACAGCCAAGTGAGCTTTTGCACAAACCAAATGACGCAGAGGCAAAAACAGTTTGTACATGGAAACTGCTTTAAAAATAAATACCAACACAACTGTAAACTAACTGAATTTTTTCACGAGACAGCGTCTCAGTGGCTGTAGCGTCAACCAGCGCACAACCCTATACAGTTCTTTGCAACTCGTGCCCTCCCTGGCAACAACCTACGAGCCGCCACTGCTTGTAACGTGCCAGACGACAGGTGTTTTGAAGGCCACGAGGTACGAACCCCAGCTGTCGAGTTCTCCTCGCCTCCTGGCTGGGCGTGTGACTTTTTTCATTCCAAGAGCGGCGAGCGGAAAACGATTCGTTAGAGGCAAGCTTCCGTAATTTTAAAACTGTTATTTACACGAGCTGCTGCTTCTGATGATAACCGGCAAGCAAGGCCATGTACTCGAGTGGCTCGCCGCGGCATCCTACAATCTGCTAAGACAAGGGATATTTTGCTTCCAGAATTTTCGAGTAAGGCTATTCTTGACCTTTTCACCAGAGGAGCTTTCCAGAAATTGCCTCGGTACTGTATAAATACGAATTTTCCGGACCTCGAAAGTTTTAGAGTGGTTGGAATCCCGAGCTCAGAGAGTGTCCGAGAGAGTGTCGGTGGCGACGTGTGAGGACGACGCTGACGTCAGGGGTGACCAGCGACTGAGACCTACGAGAATAATATTCGGTGGAAGGTTGGGAAGTGAATTATAGTGCGCGCTGAAGGACATGTGGAAGTGGTAAGGTGTAAAGACGGGAAAAATTCGCGGGATCACTGACCTGTAGGCTAGCCTCCAAGAGTCTCTGTGTACCGAAGAAAACAACAGCTGTTCCTTGGCTGCTCGCTGATACAAAGATACCAGATGAGTGACCCTGCATTTAGTTGCTTCTTTATCATTACCTTAGCGTCTTCCAAGAGGTGTCAAATTAGTCTAGGGCTAATTATTAAAGTGACTTAAACTTATACTTCTTTGAATTCTAGCCTGACCCGGTCAGGTCGTCAGTAAAGAGAGAATGGTAGGACTGCCAGGAAGTTGTAAGGGAGGAAGAGGAGAACAGTCGCACCCAGAGGCGTGTAACTTTAGGCATGGGCCACCTTCTCCCCTAAAGGTTCGAAGTTTTTAATTTTTTATATCAATTTATATGTGTACTAGTAGTTCAGTATAGTGCATGTGTGTAGACATTTTTCTCAGGTTACTGCAAGCAATGAACTGTCACGTGTTTCTGAATTGGCATACTTAATGTAGCCTATAAGATATTTGTCGAGATCCGCCTGCCTGTAGTTTTCAGATATATCAGATTTTGTCCCCTCCCCAAGCCAAAATCCTGGGTGCACACAAGCGGGAAAGAGAGAAAAATACATGTTAATAGTAGGACTGTAGTATGGATGGACATTATTTCTCGTAGTGATATTTAATTGTGTAAATGCAGGAGCTTGCGTGTACACAGTAGCAATGTAGGTAGAAGTTAAAAGTGAGGCGCCTGCATTGTTTACTAACAGGTCTATGTACCCGGTATATGGACGGTTTTGTAGCTTGTCACACCTTTTATCATTCAAGCGAAACAGCTTAGTTTATTCCGGTTACGTTTGAGAAAAGGTCACTTCTACGACCTCGTCAGTTCACAGAACTTTTTTCCTACTCTTCCCCTTTCTCCCTCCACCACGAACCACTCTGCACACCTCCTCTAAAATGTTCTGTCAACTGCCAAGGTCGTAGAACTCCCTATACACCTCTTACCCTGTACAAAACTATACGCACCGCCTGTTGGCAATTCCTTTTAGCCCAGGAAATAAAGGTTATTTGTCGCAACTAATTCAGGAAAAGCTGAATTTTTGTCAGTTGTTAGACCCTTATGAGACACGTATTTCCTCAAAAGTCCCCGCTTCTCCACCTTGTGCTTTCCCCCACCCCCTCGGAAGTTTGAAACTGTAGACGTTCACAGAATCGCCTGTAAGTGTGTGAATAATTGCAGAAACCAGTAAATCCCTAGCGTATTTTGTTGTAAAAGATCAGTTATTTAATTTTGTTCATACATTTTTTTATCTAATGTTAATAGTTTAGGCGTTATAAAATCATAAACATAAAAAAATTGCATTTTTAAAGTCTACGTGTATACTTTTCGTTCTGCAGTTTTTTAAATAATTCAAATAATCAAAAACACTTCAAGTATATTTTGTAGTACATACTTTTAGCTTTAAAATGGCATATCGGTCATATCGGGGAGTGTACTAGTTACGTCTGGGGAGGCGGGAACGCGAGCGCGTGTGTGTTGGCTTGAGTGCTCCAACCTGTGAGCTGTTTCGGGTTAATTTCAACAAATCAAAGTTACAGTTTTTAAAAGCTGATTTCCTTGTCATAGGTGTAAAAATGTAGTAGCGAGCATAATTCAGATTAGAATATTTTCTGAACCTGCACATTTCAAGCATCGAATAATTCCTCGCGAGATATATATTTTTCCTAAAATAGCTCTGCTTGAAGTTTGACTAGTGGTACCATTTTGATCATATCAACAGATTTTGTCTTTCCCCACCAAAAAAAACGACGATTTTGTGTCACAGCCTGTAACTGTATAGGCATATGAAAGGTGTTTTTTTTTTCTGAAATTCTTGTGCCCAGAGACTAGTTTCGTATGTCATAATAAACAACGGAATTATTTTTATCCCAGATTTCCTTCCGAAAGAACACAGAGTTGTTTTCACGTACAAGTGCTACAAGCTATCAGAATCATGTTTCATAAAAAGAAGAGAGATTCATGCAAAGAGATTTTCAAGATAAATAAATTATTAACGTTACCAGGTTTATATATTTATTCTTTATTAATTTTTGTAAAAATAATTGGATTAGCTTTAAAAAAGCTACTAATTTGGAATTATACAATCATAATACTAGAAATTGTAGTAATATGCATTATCCGGTTTCTAATTTAACCGTTTATCAAAAAAATTTAAACTATATGTCAATAAAAATTTTCAATAAGTTGCCTTCTGATATTAAAAAGGCATATAGTATGTGTCCGATAAATATAGAAAATAAATTAAAAAATTTTTTAATAGAACAGAACTATTATTCTGTCAATGAGTACTTGAATGACTGATTATGTTATCATGTGTTTGTCTCGATTTTTATCCATGTTTAACTATTATTCTCATTTGTCATATGACTTACTCATTGTTAATTTGATTATAATTGTAATATGTGTATGTATACAGTTGACAACACCTACATCCCCGAGTAGATTCATCTACTCAAATTCGGATAAACAGGTTTGCAAAGATAAATAAATAAATAAATAAATAAATAAATAAATAAATAAATAAACCAGAAGATCTGTGTTGGATCCTACACGTATGACTGCACTGAATTTGTTGAAATGTTCAATTCCTGTTTTTATAATGTCTTAAGTCAGCATCTCCCTGGGCTATGAATGAACTTATTTCCGTATTTCTAAGTACTTCACACAGTTTCATAATTAACTTTTTTTGCTATTCATATTGGATAGAAAAGCTTACTAACTGGAGTTGATCGTAGAACTTCCTGTAGACCCTATTTTAAATCTCACCAAATAAAAACATTCTACACTGAATATGCCATTCATTCACTTAAATCAATAAAACGAAATCTGAATAACTGCATAAAAAAACGAAGACATACGTAATAAACACACAAGAAACGCACACACTAAGGATAATCCAACAAAATAGCTCACTCTTTGGGAAAAGTCTATTCTATTCAGGCCTAAAAATGTACAGCCACCTTCCTAAAAAAGTTACTTCTGAAATGAATATAAATAAATTGTACATAATAATAAAAAAATATATTTGAAAATCAGTATTTATATAGTATTCAAGAAATAGAGGAATATATCCAGAGCCTTTTTTGAGAGTTACTTAAAACAATGTAAAATTATCTAATGTGAGTAGTCCATATTCACAATCTTTAGTATGTTGTGTATTATGTGTGTATAAATTGAGATTGTGTAATTATGTATATAGTTTATAGGATCGTGATATGTTGTGTAATATAGATTGTAAGCTGGGCTAGAGTGCATATTAGTAAGTTAAGATTCATAATTATTAACATTGGTTGTTAAGTGACTAGACCTACACAATGTAATGAACATTTATGTTTTTAATTAATGCTCAATACCATCGTATATTAATCATATTTTCTTTATTACTAAGTTTTATTTTAATCTTCTACTTGTCTACTGTATGTATTGTGTATACTGTATATAGTATATTTATGTAATCATATCTATGTATTTCATAACAACTGTAACCGTATTGACAAGTCCTATACTCAGTGAGCTTCAGCTCATCAGGTGAGTCTACTGAGTGATATAAAATAAATAAATAAACTTTTTCGTGATACATTTCGTATTTGTCTCAAATTCGATATTACATGAGTTTTTAGCAGATTTTTTTTACTGTTCTTCTCCCTTAGTTGTTGGCTCTGAAGTGGACCCATCAAAAGTCACTGTAATTATAATGAAATAGTTAAATGTTAAATAAATATTATCAGAAAAATATACTTTGATCAGATATAACACGAATACATCACCGTCTGCCACTGCAAGCACTGTAACTTACTGCAGGACCAACCTGCAGTTCTGTCCCTAACCCATCTTCACGCTATCGCCGAGATAAGATGAGCACTTGTAGCCTGCTGTTACTGCCATTTTCAACACGCTAACTTAGCGTGTTACTAACTAGACGCGATAAGATGCACACGTGGTCTGCGTACCGCGTAACCTGTTCTTGCTGCCTATGTTCAAACACATACTGAAAAACCTGCTTGACTTGTCAAATTAAAATATCAGAAACCATACTTTCAATAATAATTCCCCATCATCGGAGCAGTATCAAAAATTGGTTGCAGTGAGAGGGCTTGCTCCATTGCAAGGCGATTCACGTTAGAAGTCTAGGAAGCCGCTCTTTATCGAAATATCTTCATATCCCACAGATTTCTGAGACCTAGCATGTTAAAATCCAAAATGAAATTTTTTAAATACTATTATGTAGTTTATGAATGGACATACCAACATTGTAATGATTGACCCTACAGTTAGATAATTATTAAATTTTAATATTTAAGTTTTAAATGTTACACTTAGGTGATGAACTGTAAAAATAACAATTTCATTACAAGAGGAGTTCGTAGGGAAGCTGGGAAGATAAACGTAGGAAGTCCGAACACTCAAGTCGCCACACACGTGCTCGCATTCCCGCCTCCCCAGACGTAACCAGTACTCTCCTCGATATAAACCGTAAGCCATTTTAAAGCTAAATGTACGTGCTACAAAGTATACTTGAAGTGTTTTTGCTTATTTTAATTATTTAAAAAACTGCAGAACGAGAAGTATAAATTTAGACTTTAAAAATTCAACTTTTTAATGTTTATGATTTTATAACGCCTAAACTATTAACATTAGATAAAAAATTGATATGAACAAAATTAAAGAACTGATCTTTTACAACAAAATACGCTAGGGATTTACTGATTTCTGCAATTATTCACGTACTTACAAGCGATTCTGTGAACGTCTACATTTTCAAACTTCCGAGGGGGTTGAGGGGGAAAGCACAAGGGAGAGAAGCGGGGACTTTTGAGGAAATACGTGTCTCATAAGGGTCTAACAACTGACAACAATTCAGCTTTCCCTGAATTAGTTGCGACAACGGGTGATTTTTGGCCTTCATTTACTGGGCTATTTACCCTGTCCATATACCATATGCACCGTCTATTGGTGCTTGTGTATCGTTCCTCCCATTGGCTACCACGAGACGTGAAGAGTTCGTACACCAGACATAAAGCCGAAACCCTGTTGGCCACAGCATCCAACATTCATCACCGCCCCGCATAACCCCCAGCGTAGTGGGGAGAGGAGATGTTCTGTCAACTGACGAGGTCGTACAACTGACGTTGCCCCGTTACGTTTACCAACGAAAATGACACATACTTCATACTATGCTTGTATGATTTTAAAGATGTAGCATGCTTGTTAGGAACGTGGTTTTGAGGCTACTCAAAAGCGGCTTTAAACTTCTGGAATTCCGGAAATGATACACGAGTTCGTAAAACGCAAAACTAGAAGCATGCGTTGGCCCTTGCTTCATTCTGTCGACAAATAGAATGCGAGTCACTGATCTAAGTCCCATACGGAAAATATTAGTACGAAATCACTGCACACCTGTTTAAGCGCTGCGGATACAGACGCCGACGAATCAGGGAAAGCCATTGCTGTTGGAGAGCAAAGAAAAATAAGTGTTAAAATGACACTTCCTGTCAGTGTTGCCTTATTTATGTCCGCGGACTTCTACTAGAGATGGGTATGGTTAAATCTAACTCATAGATGCACAATATTTCATATGTGAGACTAGATAAAGAATAGTCATACGTATGGTAACAAGTAGAGACCTATTTCATTTGGGCACAAGCTAGAGACCCAACAACTGTATGTCTGCGTCACTTTCGCATTTGGCCTGTGACTTATTTGACACCTCCTGGAAGTCTCTGAGCCAATAACTAATTGATAGAGGCACGATTATTTCGCGTATTGATTCTAGGTCAGGTTGAACGTCAATAACGTATACACTTCACTCCTCCTTCCGTGATTAGACGAGACCGGTTTTAACACACATTTGACGACTGCAAGCCAGTTATAAATAAGGAAACATGTCGTGGAAATATTACGTGCTACACGTTTGTACTGTTAGAATCCAATGGCCATTCGACTTCAGCCGGCACACGTATCGAACTGAGAAGTCTATGCTGTTGCCAGATGAATACGCTAAATACTCGTGCCTCTACTAATTGACCTATATCACTTTGACAACAGCTAATGAGCATCTGCCGTCTGCTTCAGTTCACAAATATTCTTGCAGGCTAGTCTACAGGTCAGTGAACCCGCAAATTTTTCTGATCTATAGTAATAAGTAGAGACATGCAAAATTCACGTTATAATTTGGTAGCAGACTAAATTTTACTTTCCTATACATAATAGAGCATAATCTGCGATTCAATTGGCCATGAACTTCACTGTTTTGTCATTTACTTGTGTTACGCCTATACAGAGATTGACCTCTCTACCGTGTAAGCATTCTCCGCGGCAAGTCACGACAATATCGGCCAGCGGGAGATGTTGAGCGAGCCTACAGTCACTTGGAGTCTAGTCAGCTGTCAGAAAATAACGCGAATTTTGCATGTCTCTAGTAATAAGCATCGTACTGAATGTGATCTTATCAGACCCGCCTTGCGGGTCTTTTCATCATATTTCACGTTTCGTATGTAGAGTCACGATTTTGTTGCGAATTGTATTTTTTAACCTTTTGATTTTGTTCTTTATGTGCAAATCTGCAGTTTTTCTTCATGTTCAGAGATGGGATGATTTGCAGATCGCTTGACTTTGGGTTCTACTGGAAAGTCATAGGTGCATGGTGACCGCAATGGTCTTATTCTGGTGGGTGCAGTCAGCAGTCAAATCAGAGACGTGCCTGAACAAAGACAAACTGCCAAAATCCATGAAGCAGAGCTGCTGATTTGCTCGTAAGACATTTAAACAAATCTGTACAAAAATAATTTCGCTACAAACTCGTGGTTGTTTGTGCTCGCTACTCCGGTTTTTTTCAATAATAAATTACTAAAGATAGGAAATTTCGCAAAAAAGTTATTTGCCTCACTTTGTTTCAGTGCCTTACGCGCGCACCTGCATCTCTACTTTGTGGTCAGTGATTGGATGCCGTAATACCCAGCGTCTTGAGGTTAAGCCCGCAAATCTCAGACGTGATGTGTGGCAGTTATCCGTATACTGATTGGCACAGTCAAATTAATAACAACTCTGCACAAAAGACTCTTGTCAATAGCCATTAAGAGGGCGTGGTACATAATTCAACGCTAAAAGCATTAACCTATAAGTGTTGGTTTCTTGAAGCTAATTTGCGAAAAGTAAACAATAGCAATCCTAGACAATAGATTTAGCCAACGTTTTAAACAAAATAGTTTCCAGTGTTACGAATTTCTGAGGCACAATCTCTGACGCCGGAACCTCGTGCATTTAACTGCGGCGCAAGAGATCACGCGTAACGAATTAGTAATTCTGGATAAACATTTACTCATAAAATTGGCAAATACCACTATCTAGGTTTCGAAAAAAAAACGTAGAAACCAATTTATGTTTTCAGCGTTTATTTATCTACTACACACTCTTAAGTTGAGCTGCAGGTGTGCTCGTAAGGCACTAAAACAAAGTGGAGCAAAAATTTTTTCACCAAAAATTCCTGTCCCTAACAATGAGGATTATAAATACCGTTCACATGAATTCTTTTACTTATATTAACGCCAAAACTTAATTTGTTTGTTTGAGTGTTCTTATTAACAGGTTGCGACATCAGTCTAATCAGCGGTGGCGCAGATCCAGGTTCCATTCTTGGGAGGGTCGAGCCTCGATTTTTCACGTGTGGGAGTAGAGGAGGACGTTTTCGTTGGCAAGCGGATTTTCTCGGATTATTCCCGTTTCCTCCACTCCTCGCAATCCGTCGCCTCTCTATTGTAAGGCGCCTGTTATATTGAAGGCCTTCAGGGTTAGGCAGATGCCTACGGTTCTGCTCTCGGGCTATGATGCACCTTCCTTCAGACGATATTCATTTGTTATCTCTAGCGACCCGGGAATTTTCTATATTCATTTGCGAAGACGTTAGAATTTAAAATCCTGTAAGCGTTGAATACTTTCGTGATTGGGTCACAGTTAATTAAACTATTAGTTGACGACCGTGAACCAAGAGCACATATGCATGAAAAGTACTCGCTGACTCCCACACTACCTTATCACTAGAGACATGAAAAATTCGCGTTATTTTCTGACAGCTGACTAGACTCCAAGTGACTGTAGGCTCGCTCTACATCTCCCACTGGCCGATATTGTCGTGACTTGCCGTGGAGAATGCTTACACGGTAGAGAGGCCAATCTGTGTAAAGGCGTAACACACGTAAATGACAAAACAGTGAAGTTCATGGCCAATTGAATCGCAGATTATGCTCTATTATGTATAGGAAAGTAAAGTTTAGTCTGCTACCAAATGATAACGCAAATTTTGCATGTCTCTACTTGTCACATGTACAACTAACCACTCACTGGAGCAGCAGCCAATGTAGTGTACAAGTAGCTGTATCAGTGTACATAGGACTGTGGAGTCTAGACGGCAGGTCACCGAATTCGCGAATTTTCTCGGTCTCTAATTATAACTAGAAATATGCAAAATTATCATTATTATATACGAACAGACTAGATTTCAATAACCTGCCCAGCTTTGAACACACCTGTGAAAACATTGTCCACCGACCGTATTTGATTATTTTACATGCCATTGGTCACTCTACTGTGGAAATTTTAATTCCTGGCTAAAATTGTTTCCAGCTGCAAGCCACGGCATTGAATGCTAATAGAAAACGTCGAAGACAGCTTGCACTTCAGCAGGCAGTCAGAAAATAACGCGAAATTTGCAAGTCTCTAATTATTTCGTTAATTAATTGACGATAAGAAACCAGCTGCAATAAATAAAGTGCGTCGGAATCAACCACGAACCAAACCAGCAATGGGTAGATACCAACGCCATGTGCGACTCAATTTCGTAGCATCAAAATATCCTGGAAACCATCTTGTCCAGAAAACCTTATCCCCGTAGAAACTTTTATCGTTTATCTTAGTTTTCTGCGTATGTGTAAATTATATGTATGGATAATATCTAGAGCCCCGGAAATTTCGCGGATTCAACTGAGGAGAGGTTGGATTTCTAAGTCATGTACATCTTGGAAACTATTTCGATCGGGTCATTGTTTAATAAACGTGACCTTGCGGACTCTGAACCAATGGCGGACATGCGTAAAAACGCTCACGGACTCCTGTGCTACATCGTCTAATGTTCAAATGCTCACTCACTGGAGCAGCAGCCAATGAGCAAATATAGCTGAGGACAGTGCACACAGGACTGTGGAGTCTAGCCTGCTGGTCGTTGAACCCGCGAAATATCCGGGCCTCTAATAATATCCATACGTATATCCCTATATTGTAGGGCTCGTTGAAACCGAGTTCGTTAGAAATAGAACCAATGCCTAGAGACGTGAAAAAATTCACGTAATTATTTGATGATACATGGGCAGACTTCACTGCTCGTTGCCTGCTCTATTACTACAGGTCAGAACACGAGCTTCGAGAATTGCTCCTGACGGAGTAGTTCCAAGCCTCTACTAGAGTATGCTTCACAGTACTTCTTAGGGTAATAGCATAGGCAATGAAACAACATGCATGTAGGCTTGCTAACGTGTTCGCAAAACTTCCAAATTTACCTGCAGCGAATTGTATTTTAATTGAAGCATTTAAATACTTAACGCATTAAAGATGAAATTCTAAAATAATTTTAAACGCCATCATAAATAACCCAGGCAGTGAGGAGTGTGGAGAAGCGTAAATATCCACCAACCAGAATAAAGTACAGAGGTGAGACATCTAGTGGACAGAATGTGTCCGCTGCAGGCAAGGATACAAGGCCAAGTCGAACTATCGTACAGCAGCTTGCAGTTTAATCTGCTTCCAAATAATGTCACGAAATGACTACAGTCATATGTTTGTCGCAAAAAAATGGGTTTGCGCACCATTTTATTTTGAAGGCCTCACGTGCACATCTGAATCTATGTTTCATGGTCATTGGCAGTGTGTCTTTGTTTAAACACTTCTCTCATTTGACTGCATCAATTAGAATAAGGTTATTGTGACACCATATGTAGAGCTGGTATTTTTTTGGTGAAAAGAATTATGCGACTTTTGTTTCGATGCCTCATGTGCACATCTGCAGCTCTGCTACATGGTCAGTGATTGGCTGTTGTTAACTCTCAACGTGTTGGGGCTCTACCCGCAAATCACAGACGTGTAGTGTCGCAGTAACCTTATTCTCATTGGCCCAGTCAAATGAGCGAAACCTCTGCACAAACACACTCTGCCAATAGCCACGAAGCAGAGGTGCGGATGTGGGCGTTATGCATTGATACAAAATGTTGCATAATTCTTTTCACCAGATATCACCAGTTCTAACCATATGTCTGTGACTTTCCAGTAGAACTCTAAGACAAGCGAGAGTTAGACAGTTCAGTCACTGACTATGAAGCATGTCGGCAGATATGCACATAAGTAAGGCCCGGTAGTTTTCGCAAAAAGATTTTTGCCCCACTTTGTTTCAGTGTCTTACGTGCACACCTGCAGCTCAACTTCATGGCTATTGATAGAGTGTATTTGTACAGAGTTGTTATTCATTTGACTGTGCAAATCAGTACATGGATAACTGTGACACAACACGTATGTAATTTGCAGGTTTAACCTCCAGACGTTGTATGTTACGGCATCCAATCACTGACCACATAGCAGAGATGCAGGTGCGCACGTAAAGCCACTGAAACAAAGTGCTGCAAAAATCTTTTCGCGAAAACTACCTGGCCCTACACATAAGGAATGGACGCCAATTAGTGAAAAAAATATTTTCACCACAAAATCGTGGCTATATCAACGATTTAAAGTATACAGATAGGTAAAGGAAGGGATTAGTACAAGAAATATGGTGAGGTAGCAGTTCATTTCGAAGAAAGGAACGCCGAAAACTGCAATTAAAATTGCCGGACAGGGAATCGAAACAGGTTCTCCTCGAATTCAAGACCACGAAGTTACCAGCGCAGTCTCTCGATTACATGCGCATATTTACGGTTTAGTATTTATTTTTCCGGAAAAAAATTTGATAGGATACTGCTGCCAAGATTTCCATGGCAACGTTGGTTTATACACAGTCGGGTGAGAAAAAATCCAAGCAGGGCTATCAAAATTACTCGGATCACGGCGAGAAACTCAATGAACTCCGTTGTTTCCGATTGTTTGGCTGACAGGAGTTAGGACAAGACTGCCAGTAACCCGTAGAAAGTTTCAGTGACGCGAAGCGCTGACGTAAATTGTAGTGCTCGGCTTGGCTTGACGATTGTGGCATGCAAGGACATCAACTATGAGAGCACTTGGCTCGCGAACTAACACAAGCCTCTCTCATTGAGCTATACGTAGGGACAGCTGTTTTTAGCGAAAAGAATTATGCTTCACTTTGTTTCAGTGTCTTGCGTATAGGGACTGGAAAATTTCGCGAATTCAATGACCTGTCGACTAGAATCCATTGTCCTATGGATACTCAAGTCTCGTCTATTCGTTCATTGTCTGCTGTTCCACTGAGTAGCTGCTAGTCGGGGCTTGAGTATGCATAGTACAATCTTTGAGCCTGCAGGTCATTGCATTCGCGAAAATTTCCGGTCCCTACTTACGTACACATTTGCAGCTCTGCTCCACGGTCAGTGATTGGACGTTTTATCTCTCGCGAGTCGCGGGGTTCTACCCACTTATGTCTAGGTACTTACACGATGAAGCCAGCTTCGGACGTTTCCGTAACTATGATTCGGGTATGTCCGATATCGTGACCTCCCCTTGCCACCCATCATTTTCACCACTGTTCGGTACCACCCCACCTCCTCTACACTAGCGTCACAGCACTAGACAGCTGTCGAGTCTCGCCACGTCTCAACACACGTCACAATGCAGCAAAATATAAAGTAGAACTGCTGGACAAAATTTGAAATATTTTAAACAAATTATTTACTACAAAACGTAATAATTTTATTATATTGTCAGCAGAACATAGTAGAACATAAAGTGAAAATGTTGAACAAATCTCAGTTTTTTAAACACGTTTTACTAACTCGCTTTCTTGTCTGTTTGTCTATTCGGTAACAATAAACAGTGTATTAATTTAGGGGTTTATTAACACGCTTTATGGTCTCGCTGTTCGGTACAAATTTTGTAATCGATTTTAAACTAATTTCCTAAAGAGCTAGAGTCTTGAAACTTTAGACGTAGCTCAGAACTGGATGACAGTGCAATATAAGAGGGGGAAATTTTAGTAAAAAAGTAGTACTAAGTTTAATAGATGTGATTGCAAAATTTCACCCACACGAGACTTAAACGCATGAAATAATTTTAAATAAATATATTTTTTAATATACCACGATTTTAAATACAGACTGTAAAGTACAAATAACTCCTCCCCATGAAAATATTTGAA
>PNEQ01042597.1:0-13641 GCA_003012365.1 Medauroidea extradentata | reverse complement strand
AGGCGCCTTACAAACTGTCCTACACAGCGCCCTGGTATCACAATTTCGCTAGAAGCGGGCAACACAGTGGCCTGGCAACAAACTACAGGGCAGCTGACTGGTGACGATAATTCTGGTCGTGGTATTAGTACCAACTCTGTTTCACCTGCCTTCAAGACCCCCAGTCGAGTGTCAATGCAGCATCCTAGTTTTCGTAGAAGATCTAGTCCCAGTAAACATGCATCCGCAATATCTGCTATGTAGACTTCATGTTCTAACTCTAGTTCACCCAATTTTAGTTGCACACACTTCTTCCCTTTCACTGGTGTTGTCTTTTCAGTTACAGTGGTTAACATGCACACCCCAGTACTTCGATCATGTGATTGCTGTGGGAAAGGCCTACTGATGTCTGGCCTGACGACAGTAATTGTCGCACCTGTATCTACAACCATCTGACAGGGTACATCATCCAGGCTGCCCTCTACCATGCAATGCATCAACTTCCTGTTTCACCGAACGTACTCTAAGGAATTGTGGGGCCTTACCTCCAGCAATCACCAACCATCGCCCCTCAAGACTGGTGTTTACATGTTTCCCGAATTTTTTAACTAATTGGTTGGTTTCACCTGGTTCTGGGTCTTGGTTTCTTCGCTGATACTGCCGACAATGGGCTCTCAGGTGTCCAGGTCGTCCACACTCCCAGCACTCTGGCCACTTTCCTGGTCAAGGGCGGTGTCCTAAAGCTCCACCAACTCTGCTGGAAATGATGCTAATTGCTGTCTTAATTTCCTTCAGGGTATTCTCGATGCTGTTCCCCTCTTCTTCGCTTGTTACTTTCGCTGCTCGCACCACACGCCGGTTCGCTAGCACCTGCCTTGCTGACTCGACTTCCAGGGCACGGGCTAGAGCATCTTGCATGGTACGAGGTGCTGCCAGGCGTACTGCTTGTCGCACCTCCAAGTCTGCAATGGCATCAACAAAGAACCCAATAGCAAGCACATCTCGCGCCTCTTCTAGACACCCCTCAAGTGACAGATGGGATAGTCTCACAATGTCTTGCCAAAGTTCCTGAAGTGACGCCCCAGGTCGCTGGCTACGGCTTCGAAGTTGGGCATGGTAGGTATGTCGTAAATAGCGGTCCCGAAGTGCAGCTCCAAGGCAGAGACCAATGTAGCATACTCCAGGCGATGTCGTTCAGGCAAAGATTGGAGTATACTGAGTGCAGGGCCCCTCAACACTGCTGCCAGGTAGTAGGCACGTTGCTCTTCTCTCCAACCATTCAGGGTTGCAGCAATCTCATTTTGGGGCTGATATTCACGCCATGGGGTTTGACCATCATAAGGGGCAGGCTTGATTTTAACCCCCTTTCCAGCCCCAGGCATGGCAACTTCAGCTGTATTCATGTTCTGTGGTAGTCCTACTGCCGATCCTGTAACGCAGAGCACCTTCCATCGTTACCCTGATGTCTCAGCTCTGGCCTCCTCGAGTCGCTATCCCGACACACCGATGGCTGACCACCTGCCTGTCGCTGTACATACAAAAATAACCTATGTCTACGACGATTTACCACAATAAATGTCAAACAGAACAAATAACTACTATTTATATAAAAGAAAAAAATACATCTACATAAGTTCTCTGTATATGGAAAGGTTACTAGTCATTCGCAATGGTGGACCCAAAGAAATAATACCGAAGAATCTTTCTGGCCTAGAATCACCTTTTTCCTACTACTTGCTGCAGTCCCACTCGCTGGACGCCCTTGAACAGTCGTCGCAATCCAATACTTGTCACTATCACTTCAGATCACACTAGGCACCTGCCAGCAAAAACTCACTCGCTCCTGCTGCAGCTCCCCCTTATATACCCCACCCTCCTTCTTCTCGAATTATCTCGGCGGGTCTCTGTTCTCCAACCTCCTGGAAAGATGTAGCTTCAATGTCAAGCACCACCCCAAGAGATAAAGAAGGAACAGGATCATTCCAGATCACGATATTTTCCCTCGGTTACACGATACTGTGTACAGGTGGTTATCATGGAGTAATACAATCCATGCGGCACCCGAGGAGGTCTTTTAGCGCTGCCGCCACTGTATTGTATTTCGCCGCCCTGCCCGACAGCCACGGCGCCGAGGAGTGAGTGGGAAGGGGGTGTCCTAGCTCCGCCACCACAGTATCGTACTACACCGCCCAGCCAGACAGTCGCGGCTCGCAACAATACATTATACATTGCTATAATGACTGTCATTTCGTTCTACTCACATTTACCTGAAGATAAGAAATGAAATATTTCTTGTCTCAAAGCAAACGTCAAGCAGTAAAAATAGGAAGTTAATATCTAACAACTTTCGCTTATAATGGTATTTCAGGCATACATGTATCGTATGAAAATTCTAAATGCATCAATAAATATGTTAAACACGTAGTATTGATAAGACGATAAATATAATGTAAAAGTATACCATTGTCATCAAAGAAGAAACTGACTGCTAACAAGAAATATAATGGTCATGAGAAATTCAACGGCATTCTAACGTAACAGGGGAACAGGCAGATAGTATTCGGCTCCGAACCACTGGCTAAATTAAGTCTATGAGTTTCGAGCTAGAATGCATATAGTTCGGAGTTTAAAACTGAACTTGGGAGCTTACTTTTTTGACGTCAAGACCTGAGTTCGTTGCCCCCCGTTTTAGGGGCTGTGAAAATATAATTATATATTTAACATTGTTTGTAAACAACGTGGCTTCAAAACTAAACCATTATAGAGATCACATGTGCAATTTACTGGTACTTCTAAATAAATACTTATTTTGAGAAATTAACATGCATAGATTCAAAATTTGGTCTTATTACCCAAAACAATTGTTGTCAGGTGAAATAACTTTTTAAATAGTGCTAGTATTTATTTTCCACTCATCTAGAATCGGTTATGTCCGATAAGCAGTGACGCTAATGACAAGTTTTAGTAATGTCATATTTGGCTTGGTGTATAGTAGCAGATACTTTAAAATTTTGTATTGGTATCTAATGGTAACACTTTTCTTACAATGAGACGTTGCAATATTTTACTTACCTAAGCATTTTTTTTTCACAAACGTATTGCTGGTTTTTTATCTGTGGAAGTTTAAACGTATAGCTACGATTATCATGCATATCCATTTTAAATTACGTGTATACGTTTTTGCTTGTTGGTTTATGTTAGTTGTAAAAGGGTATTTATTGCAAGACAATTTTTTTTAGTAAAATGTATTTTCTAGCCTTTTACCGCTTCCCCATTTCTTTCTGTCCGTACCCTTCCTTTCTCCAGCGTAGCTGCTATACGAAGAAAAGGGACGATTTTATCCATGATAAGTCTAATGTCTCCGTAAGGGTTCCTAACGCTACTCCACGCATCAACCCTCCACAGTGCTGTAACAGTACCCAAGGGCTCTTTGGAGGCTCAACGAAAACGAAATTTACTCTTCACATTTCAGTGACATATATTTTGTTCCCAGCCAAACCCTCAACATTTGTCGCTGTGAAAGAGCACGCACCTCTGATTTTACTGTACTCAACATTCAAACTCTTCTGGGGAAGATCGTTCTTATCAAAGACTAAATTCACGGCTGACGAGGGCGAAGTTATCAGCGGAATCGCTCACATAAAGCAAAGAAATACTGATATTCATGCAAGTATTAACGCTAAAGGAATCATTTATATCATTATTTTCAAAACCACGACGCAAACGCTACAGTCATTTTTGCATTTATGTGTATTATTTATGTCAACTGCAAAATATCAGTTCTTACACAAATGCCTCTACTAAGAAAATATTAGCTTATGGTGGTAAAGTGGTCGGACCACTCGCCTACCAAAACAGTGATCCAGATTTGATTTTCGGAGGGGCCATTCCCGAGTTTAGTACGTGGGATACTTGGCGGACGTTTCCATTATCCGGCAGAATTTCTCCGGGATCTCCAGTTTTCTCCATACTTACATTCCACCGTTGCTTCAAACTCAATTCATAACTTTTGTACTAAATGCTCACTGATAACAAGATGCTACAAATAATTTGTCAATGTTTTTGAATAAGAATCCTCATATCTAGAGCAAAATGTTACATAAACTGTTTCTCTGTAACAGCATAAAGTCAATTATACTATGAATAGCTGAATTTTGAGATTTTGAAATCAATTTGGACAAATATCTTCAACGGATACAAACAGTTAATAAAATTGGTAATACCAGCACTTATGCACAAAATAGTAAGCTATTTCTACTGTGTGTAATGAAATAATATCGTGGCATTTAGTAAAAATAACACAAAAAGTTTATTTCGCGTAAATGTTGTGGGCGAGTTTAATTGGTAAATTGATTTAACTACTAGCCAATGCCACGTATTTAGCGGTTGACCTGTGCCGAACCATGCAGTTAATTGATGCAGTCTCGCATGAAATTGTCAATGCATGGAAGCATGACCTTTACTTAACGGCTTCAGTAGGTACACATTGGCTGTCCTTTGTCGACCAACACAGAAGCTGAAAATAAACCAGTAATTTAGTCATCATTGTTCAGCATAAAATTAAAAAAAAAAAAAAACCTAGTAAAACTACGATTTTACATGATTACTTTGGTCTAACGAAGGGAAAAAAACGTAATAACGTGCGCTATACAGTTTTACTTCTCTGGTGTTCGGATAAAGGGGTATCAGTCAAAAAATCGTGTTTTGTGTAAATCAGAAAAGAAAGTTTGAAGTTATACTGTGTATAATGGAACGTACAAACATCTGTAATTAATTTTTTTACCTTCTCATAACCATTAGAGTTGTAGCCTTTTACCCAGACCAAGAAAATAACATGTAGGATGTGCTTCCATTCTTAACACAATTTTCTCGTTTTTCCAGTTATACTCCTTTACCCGAACACCACAGACTTTACCCAAACATCACAGACTATTTACATGTCCTCAAGAACCACACGGCCATGGTAAAGGAACACGAAGGACCGGTGTTATGAGTCGGCCAGGGCCTGTTCAAGGAACCATCCCAGCATTCGCCTGGAATTATTTCGGAAAACCCTGAAAAACCGAAAACAGGATGGCCGGAGCCGGTCATCTAACCCGGGTCCTCCCGAGTGCGGGGTGGGTGTTTTACCATTGATCCACCACGCTCGAACCCATAAGATCTATTCGATATATAATAACGCTAAAAATATTAAATACTAAAAATTCTTCGAAATTACCGTGTGTTATACTTATGAAAAATACTCATAATAATACCTCTAGCTATTGCGCAATCAGCATGTTTACCAGAATGAATAAATATCTCGGCATAATCATTAAGACACTTTATAAATATCGCTATTCTTGAACACACTTAAAAATACTTAGTGTAGAAAGATATTTATTAGTAACTATAGCAAGTCGTCACGAGATCTAATAAGACCTAATAAATAATAAAATGCATAACTAAGGATATGGTATATTTACTTACGATATTTTACGAATTATGATAACTACAATTATTACATGCACTGCAGGCAGCGGTGGTTGAATGAAAGCCGAACCCCCGTAGCTCAGTTGGTTGAAGCAACCGACATAGGTGCGATGGGTTCTGGGTTCGATTCCCTGGCCTGGATGGGTGTAAACTTTGTATTTGTCCGTTCGAGTAATTTCAATTGTCAAAGTCAATAAAACTGTCCCAAGTAGGGAATTATCCAATAATAAAGTTGTAAAGGGGCATGGCTCGTTGGCGATGTTGTTTATTAAAGAAACATAAATAAAAATGTAAATAATTATAAAAAAAATTTGGTTGAGCAGCCGACTTTGATGTGAGGGGTTCTGGGTTCGATTCACAGGTCTGGCTGGGTGTAAATATGTGTACGTCCATATGGTCTCAAAAATTCTCACATTCAAATTATTTCACGGAAGTTAGTCGGGAGACAGCCGGTCGCGCACGATCCAGCCAGCTTACACACCTCAAAAACACTTGCCAAGGGTATCTTGTTATTCTGTTTTCACAAAATTTAATGCTGTGACACCAATATACTATTACATAAATTAATAGCTAACATACGTACCTAAGACTGTATGTTGCCCTTTTCTCGATTTCTTCGCAAGAAATATACATGAATTGTATGCGAAGTCATCAAAGTTCGCTGAATTCATTTTTTTTTTTTTTTTTATAATTTCAAATATTCTCCTATTGAAAAATCTTAAACATACTTTCATGCATAAATATGTTGTACATTCTCTGTAAATTCCATCAGAATATATCTATTTGTTTTCGAGAAAATAGAATAAAGGCGAATGCTTACTTGAATTGTGTTCGCAGAGCCGAAGGACTTATCTTAAATAAGTCCCGTTAAAAAGGCGGGAGGGGGGGGTTGTTTGGTACAGTGGCAAGGTGAAGGCCTTGCCACTGTACCAAAAAATTTGACGCTTAAAACAAAGTTGTAAGACCATTTGTTTTCCACCAAGGCGTTCTATGTTCGATTCCCGGCGGGATCGATCCACGGATTTTCGCAGGTAGGAATCGTGCCGGACGATGTCGCTTGTCGGCGTGTTTTCTCGGGGATCTCCGTTCCTCCCCCGGCCTCTCATTTGGCGCTACTCCATCGTAGGGCTTGCCTCCCACCAAGGTGGTCCGGGTTCAATTCCTGGCGGAGTCGGTTTCCGTATTTTCGCATTTGGGAATCGTGCCGAACGATGCCGTTGGTCAGCGGGTTTTTTTCGGCGATCTCCAGTTTCCCCGCCCCTTCATTCCAGCGCTGCACCATACTCACCTCATGTCACCCATCACCAGCGCTAAGAACTCGATTTTGAGCGTTGATCAAAATATCTCACTCACTGCATCGTAGGTCCTCATTTCATGTCATCCTTCGGGATACGAAGATTGCCCAACAATACGTGCATTCGGGGCGCGATTCCCTTGTCCTCTGGTATCCTCATCGTACGATATTTATTTGCTATTTAGTGCAACGAACACAGCATTTACATGAGACACAAACATTTTCTGATATAATTTTAAAAACATTGATATTTACACTATAGTTACACTCGAAACGTTAATTGAGCGACATAGAAGTTTTTGTAATAGAGATTGCAGATAAAGCTTTATTATAAATTCATGACATTTAACGTTTATACAAAAAAACTTAAACGGCTTTTATTTACCCAGTAAAATACGGCTCTATAAATAAACGATGATAAATGCAGGTCTTATGCTAATTGCTTTGTTATATATTTATTTAATTTAAATAATACCAGTTGTTTAACAATAAACCAAAATATTTTTACGACTGAACACAGAAAGAACATTTTTTTTTTCTCTTTTGAACTTACTAAGTCTCACAACGTAAATAAAGTACACGTGTATGCTTCTTCGATTCTAACCTACTACGCTGGGATCCAAAGATAGTTAATCAATTTTGAATATGGAAGCACTTGATATTTTAGTGTTTACATTCTTTGTGCATAATCGTCAATGTGCATATTGTGGTTTATTCTGCGAAAGATTATAAATAATTTCAAATTCAGCAACATTAGATGCTATTACTTATGTGACAAATACAATTATTTGTCAATTTTATGCAGTATTCTTACAAAACGTATTGAATAACAAAGCCAAATATCGTTATAGGACTAAATTCATAGGCGTGCACAGGTTTACGTTAAGGGGGGGGGGCGTGCATATATATACACACACACACTTGAGTAAAGATGGGGCGTCCGGCGACCCTCCCCTGGAAAAATTTGGTCTGTGAGTTGCAAAATGGCGCTATTTAAGGAGTTTCGAACCAAAGCATTGACTGACCACTGTAAGAAACTGTAAAACTTTTAGGATAAATTATGCCTTAAAATTGAAAACTGCAGCAAATTGCAACGCAATTGGGGGTGCAGCTGCACCCGTTGCACTCCCTGTGCGCACGCATATTACTCTATTCTAAAATCACGATAACATTACAATTTATAAAGTACAATTTATAAAACTAAAACTACATATTTCTCAATGTGCTACTGCAGAAGAAACAGCGCTCGTATCGGCGTGAACTGGAACACACCTCGTGTTTTTTCTCATAAGTTTACTATATTGTCCATGTGCAATATTTTACAAAACATTAAAACTGTGTGCGTTCATTGTGAACTTTAATGATTACGTTCTATTTCAACGGTTGTAAACTTATATTTTTTATTTTTGTTCAATTTTAAGCGAATGCGTATTTTTTAATGCAAGTCAAGAAGTAAATCTGCGTATCGACATGTTAATATATATTTTATATCTAGATGTGCGTGATGAAATAAACTAGTATCCAGTTCTTTAATATATATTTTCTTACTTTTTATCAAAACAATTTTAAATTCTTCATCTCGTTTTGATTCCTAGGACCAACCCCAGAGTATTGTTCAAATCGCTCGCAACCTACGACGTTCCTGGGTTACCTCGATTTTCGTTTGAAGGAAACGTGGCGGACGTTGCGTTGTGCTACGAGTTATCTCGTGTCTCTCTCTCTCTCTCGCCTACTGCAACTGCTCCAACCCCAATTCATGTGACCTCATCGTTTCTTCGGACCTGTTTTGTAACAGGAGCATCTGTCTGAAAGAGCTACATTCATCACTACCTTCCGTCATCCATGTTGGCACTGTCTAAGGCGGGAAATCAGTTCAGAATTTTCACTTTTGTTTGTGTCTGTTTCTGTTCTCTAATCATTTACCGTCCATACGTTGTCGTTGTGTGGCTATGTGGGGCGTGACAGCTTCGAAACGTCGTAGGGCATGGTACACAATTCAGCGTTTAAAGTATTAGTTTAAAGTTGTAGGTTTTTTGAAGAAGCCAATCTGCAGAAAGTAAACAAGAAGAAAAAATAATCGTATGCAGTAGCTATCTAAGGAAAAACATTTTTTCCCGAGTAACCTACTTCTGAAGAACACTCTCTGATGCAGAAATATAGCACATTAATTGCTTCGCAAGAGATCACGCTCAACAAATGCATTATTCTGGGTACATGTGTCCTCAGAAATTTTACAAATATTGTCTAAGGATGCTGATTTGTTGGTAGTTTGTTTTTAGTTTTTTACACTAAAAAACGAGGAGATTTCATCATAACTTTTATCGTTTAATAATCTACTACATACTCTTCAGTCGGGTGAGCTTGTCAGAGTAAGGCTTAGTACGTTGTATTTGGAGTGGCAGTCAGTGTTGTAATAGCTTCTCCCTATTTTGTATCCTTGAGTGGGCAGTAAGCACTTCCGCCGTGACTATAATCCCCGATGGGTGATAGCAAGGGAATATTAAACTCATGTTCCCTCGCTATAATGCCAAAGTAATGAACCGGTAATGAAGCGGTGATGCGATTATAGCCCCTCCTGCTCAAGTCCATCTCCACTTCCAAGAAGCTTTGCAGCTAACGGGGATCGGGCGACTACAAGGAAATGAGGTTTTTCCTGGGGCACCATGGAATGCTCCAGGTGGAGTTATATCACAGGTATGCCTTATATTGTTGCAATTTAAGCACTTAGCCTATTGAGAACCCGCTATCACATTACAATTTTGACATGGTGAATGTGTTAGTGGGCAAACCCTCATGCTTAGTGTTTCGTAAAGAGATGTTAGAACTATGAAGGTACGCTTTTTCTCAGGCGAAAACTCAGACTCGTCATACCTCGTAGAGACTTCATGGATAAGATAGAGAGCCCCTGCCTAGAGTTGCTCTTGCATCTAGGTCGGACTCGGAGGGGTAGTGGTTGAGATCCTGCTGTGGAGTAGATTTGGATGATGTAGTAGGCCTTGAAAGTCTGATGATTTCAATGATACCCCACAATAGCCCTAGTAGCAGGTCAACTCTCCTGACTGAATGGAGTGTTACCGTCGTCAGGAGAAAAATCATGGGTTTGGAGGCGATGATCGACAGATGGTTTCGCGTTGTTTAAGGAAAAGAGTCTGGCTCAAGTACAAGTAATTATGGTAGGAAATTTGTTCGAAGGGGTTGGATAGGTCTCGCTATATCAAGGTTGTCTGGTGCGAATTTCCTCATATGGATGTAGACAAATGAAATAGTATGTCTTTTATTTGATACATTTGATAAGAAGTTCTCAATAGAAGTCCGGTGCGACGAGCAGACTACATAAACAGTGAAGAGAATTAGTTGTTGGCGCCATAAAGTTGTGTGGCGTGGCAGTGAGTAGTTTCCTGGTATGTCCATAAGTTCAGGTACAAGAGGAAGAGAGCCGAGTTGAGATCTTCTGAATACATTTCCACAGTTTTCTTGGATGCTACAGTCTACGTCAAAGACATTGCACGTTTTATATTCCAATCGTAGCTCCTGTTAGCGGGTGCAAGTCGTTTCATACTGTTTCGTTCAAGTGAATTTGTGCTCTGTTGGTATGTAAAGTCAGTGCTTTTAAATTATGTAACACCTGAGTCCTCCATAGTTATTATTTTCATGTGAATTGGAGCCATGGATGGCTCAGTGACTAGGGGGCTCACCCTCAGCCCAGGGAACGGTGATACGACACTCGTTGGGATCGGATTTTCGCACGTAGTAGTCGTACCCCATAATTCCATTGGCCGGCTCTTTTTTCTCGCTGAGCTCCACATTTCCCAGCCAGCGCTGCTCCATACTCACCTCATTAACATCCCACACAAGCGCTGTTGTATATTTATCAAAGAACATAATGCCTGTAAGCCATTTCAGTTCCTGCAGCAGTAGTTAAAAACTTTTTCTCGCTTACTGAAATGGCGAATAAGTGTTTTGAATGCCCTTTTAAGGTTTTAAAGTCTTGGTGTATACATTTGTAAACGATATCAGCGTGTACAATAATTCTTTGTCTTTAATACTACATCATTAATTGACAGGGTCTCCATAAATGTCCCCTACAGGCGAGTCATCGACAGGAAGACATCACGATTGTTAAGTGGCTTGGGCCTAGGGACAAGGGGAAGGCGTGATGCGCTTGTTGCGTCGTCCTTACCGCTTCTGCACTTATACACCTCGAATTGGCAAAACTTTGTTCACCCAGGCGGTTACCTTAAGCGTTAACCAAAATGCTCTTCGCTGCACATTAAATTGAGTGGCATAAACTACTTGAAAGTTATAATTCACCACCGGCAGACGCAGGACGTTGTCGACCCTGCGACCTCACGGTAGCAGCATGAAGTGAGATACTCCAGGTGTGGGACGGCAATCTCTCTCCGTCCTTTCCTCACACCATCCACTTTTCCACACTGCAGTTCTCAGGCCGCCGGCCAAAGCAATTTGCCGCGCTGCAGATGGCCCATTTCCAACGCGACGCTGCCTTCCCCCAACCTCCCCTTTTCAACCCAAACCTACTAGTGTTCAGGCGTCCGGGAGTGTGCTCGCAAACAGCGTGTCGCCCTCCCGCCCTCCACTCTTCCTGAAGAATCCACCCTTCCTCCCTTCGCACTTGAAACCCACTTCCACCCCTTCCGCTCTTGGGCCATCACCATGGCCGGGTGCACTCCGAGAGATTGAGATTGGTAACGGGCGCGCGATCGAGCGCCTCGCTGCATGCCAGTTACCCACAACGCCGGGTACAACCGACCAAGATCTTGCGAGGTTGGAGAGCATAAAAAATACACAGTGTCGCGTGTTACCACATACGTGGGAACCCTCCAAGCTGTCGCATCCTCTCATTTAATTCAGTATCCTTGGTTCATTACGTCGTCAGATTGAAACACGACCACCTACTAGCAAACACCTGGAAAAATTCTCTTCGGTACAACGTCCCGAAATTATCGGCCGCTTCCTGTTCCGTATGAAAATTTAGTAGAACATTTTGGAGATAAAACTTCGTCGTATCAATGTTTGCATGCACTAGCCTGGCTTAAACGTATAGAAATAACACATTAATTTTTGTGCGATAAATAGGCAGTATTGACAAGCTGCGCGAAGGCTTCCAGTTACTGCCTGAGTTGGCATTTATTTCATTAAAAATAATTTTTATCGTCATTGAAGCTTTCAACGACACACTATGTATTACTCTGACCTTCCTACGTGGAAGGTAGTAAATCAATAAATAAAAATTTAGCCTCAATATTTGGACAATATTGTACCTATTTAAACAACTTTTTTTACTTTGACAGTTTATGATACAATCATTGACTTTCAGATGGTTTATGTGGATGCTCGATTTCAGAAGAAAGCACAACATAAATTAATGAAATTAATGAAGATTTTTCGCATATTTTGAAAACTATCGTAACAATTGAAACCAAATTATATTTTTCAGATATTATCATCTTATTTTTCGATTCATCAGGCTTTATTCTTAAAGGCTGACCATTTCAATAGATAGCACAGTGTTATCTGTGTTCGAATTCCTAAACAACTATACCAATTCAAACAAATGTTACGTCCATGTTGGTGTCGCTTCGCAGGACGTAAAAATCTGGATTCATATCCAGGTGATGTCAGTTTAATACGTGATGGTAGCTTGCCTGACTAGCTCAAGAAATAAAAGTAGCATCATTTCGGTTTCTTGGACAGGAACGTGAACTGAACACACACCAGGCGTTCATCAGAAAGTATAGACTCTGGAAGGAAATTATTATCAAATATATTTGTGTTGCGTAGGGAAGATACTTGTAAGTTATCATGGCCGCTTCTCATGGGACCCTGTATCACTTTTCACCGATTGTCGACGAATTCAATAGTATTTATTTCCTACGTTGTAGGTTTCCGATTTACAAGTCTAGTTATCCGGCGCACGAGAGCCGAGAAACTCTGCCCTAAGAAGATTTGCGACCACCACTACGCCTAGTCTCAGCGGGAACCCATCTGCTATTTGTGGTTCTGGATGAAGTGAGTACTTTTGAAACACTAGTTATTTTAGGGCCGCGATGGCTTTATGGTCAAACCATTTGCAGCCAACCAAGGCGAACCGGGTTCGATTCCCGGCGGGGTAGGTTTTTGCATGTGGGAATCGTGCCGGACGATGCCGTTGGTCGGCGTGTTTTCTCGGGGATCTCCTGTTTCCCTGTCCCTTCATTCTGGCGCTGTCATGTCACCCCTCACCAGCGCTAAAGACCTAGATGTTTCACTTACTCACTCACTAGCTTTTTTATCTCTTTCACATAATCTGTAGTTTCCTGTCACTTTTTAACTCAAACAAAACACCCTGCGAAACAATGAAAGTTTATAGAGTATACTGAGCTTTACCTTCAAAGTCGGGTGCCACAGTAAGTAACATTTTTAAGTTGTTATTATAGACAGGATTGACTACAGAAGTGCTCACTTTATCCTGAACGATCTATCAGTGGCGATGCGTGACCTAATTTGAAAGGCAAGCTACTAATCATATTTGCGATTACCAGGATTTTAGCGTTTAAAAAAGGAAAGAAAAGGGGGTGGGGGAGGCTTAAAATTCGAAATATTGTAACGAAATACCGAAAACCCCATTAAACATAGAGAAAGAGAGAAATAATAAAACCGACTAAAAACATATTCCGTGGCAGTAAGCTTGGCATCAAGTTTAGCAACCTACTGATGTAACGGAAATCGTGCCGTAATGGCTTGTATGGCGCCTGTTATGGTATCACGTGTCGCGTCAAAGATTCTTTATGAGGATGTGTGAAGGCAATATGACAATATGTCGGGATACCTGATATCTTAAGATAAAACCAAGGAGCCAGCCAGGGAGTCGGCCAGATTGTCATGTTAATATCTAC
>PNEQ01042596.1:0-13641 GCA_003012365.1 Medauroidea extradentata | reverse complement strand
ACGGAAGTGACCCGATTTAAGAGCCCAACACCTTTAAAATAAAATTTATTTCTTTTCTCCGACTTATCTACCCTTGCTTTTTTATTCCTAGTGTAAAGTTGTTTTGTTGAATTCTTCTCTTTGGGTTCTTTAATTCACTTAATAACTGCTGGCAATTTCTCTATATACACAAAGTAACAAAGTAATTGAGATGTTACAGTACCTACATTTAATTAAAAAGTTGCGACCAAGTCTCGACGTCTGTTCAGTTCGCTGTGTTTTTGCTATTCCGCTGTGTGGCCGCCCCGCCTGTTGAAACGACTTATCTAATAGGCGAGCTCAAGGCATCCGTGATTAGCCGATAGTTCGAGACGTGGGCGGGACGTTGCAAATTTGATAATAGATGGCGGCACAGCAAGCTTCAACTGTCAAGACCTCTCACTAGAAACGTAAAAATTGTTGGGAGAAAAAAGTATTTTTGATATAAATACTAACCTATTACATAAATTTCCCGACTTGCGCAGCCAGAATGCTCCATCACCAGTCTGTAAGAGCCAGGTTTGCTTAAACGCATTCAAACTATTAACACGGTAGTTTCACTTTTTGAACGCGTATGAACTTTATTCGGTTGAATTTTTAAACCAAACTGTATTGTTCTTGACTGGACCACAAACAATAAAATTAATTTGCAGTAAGTTACCACTCCAGAATTTGAATTAGAAATAAACTCAAACCTAACACTAAAACGTCGTAAAATAAATGAAATGTACTGTCTTTACTCGTGTCAACTCAGTGTGATGTGCCAGTCAAATCTTCGTTATTAATTAAAATTTCTACAATTGTGCAGAACTGGAACCATGAAATTTAATCAGTTTTGTAAATCGGTGAAAATCTCAAAACATTATTATGCCTGGCTGGCGGCGACAAACGAAAACAAATGTCCAATTTCGTTATAGGCGTATTAGCCAATTAAAACAAGTTTTTCATGTTTACGGCGGCGTTTGAAAATACGGCATTTTTAAAGCTCAATAACTTGAATATTGAAATGCGCACGGAATTATTACTTTACGCGGTTGCATTTGGTGCGAAAATATGTCGGAAGAATCATGCAAATATTACATTGTTTTTCTAGGTACTATCCTAATTCAAATTCATTAAGGCGTTTTAATATTATTTTAAAATTATTTCATATGTAATTAATATTTCACTAGACAAAAACTAATTAAATGACACAAGCGGTAGAGTGTAGCTCGTCCCTTCTTAATAAAGCATCTTGTTAACAGCGCAGGAAAACTCTCATAGCACAGAGCATTTTTTCCCTTCCGCCATTCTTGAGCAGGCATTTAACCGCCACGTCCACAGACTCCCAAGGCCAAGATGACAAACATTTTATCACGACTGAATTAGGCACTTGCTGCTGGCTCAGCCGCACAAATTCAAGTCCCGCACGACATGAACGCACTATTAATGCCAGGTGGGGAAGAAAGACACGATAAATCTCCCAACTTGCCGGCGCTCTATGTACAACGTCGCACGGCAGACTTCGTGTTCAGTATTTCTTTCCCAGTCCCGCCAGTTTCCTTGTTTCCACTTCTCCTCCACTTCGTCCTATCCCAACCCTTCCCCCTCCTCCCTCTACACCCCTCACTTTCACCCCCGCGCGAACACTTTCCACCCCAACAAGAAGTCCTTTTCCCCGTTCTCGCGCACCGACTACAACTTTAATTTGAATATCTCCCTGAAACCCGCAGAACACCCTACAAGTTAGTATCTGCTTCCTTTTGAATGATACCGAACCACTCTTCCACGGAAGTGGGGACCCCGAACGCACGTTTGCATCCGATATTACCAACATTATCAACAACTGTGATTATTAAACTTACAAGTTTATACAACAATTGACAAACACATTCACGTTATAAAGTTGTTCTGGATATCTTTGATTATAAAATAAGGTTTACAAGAACGCTTATTTATTCGATACCGTAAAAATATTATTATGCTCATAGCACAATTAAAAAATAACAAACTAATTGATTGTTATTAGGAACTATCAATAACAAAAAATGTTACACACGTGGCTAAATTGACGAGCTCTTTATTTTCGCTGACTAACCAATGGCTAACTTATATGTAAGACGTAGTCAATGCGATAAAGTTAAAGAAATAAAATTATATTCTTCTTCTAAAATGTTGCAATGATATGCAATATGAAAACATCTAATATCATTTCACTGGCCTTTATATTACTTGAATTAAAAATATCGAAATGACAGTTATCTTGAACATGCAACTTTAAATCATGCAAAATATCTGCCAAAACTGATATAAAATTCAGCCATATGTAGCAAATATTAATTTGATTCTGAGAAAATTTTAAGTATTATTATTATTGTGACGATCTTTTTATTTATATTTGATCTTCCTTCTGATATTTTTCCACTGCTCAACATCTTTTATTTATTACCTCTTCTGATGTAATGTAGTTGACAACTTTGAGCGTTCAATGTAAATATAGGTTTGTTACATATTCTGTAAAAATATTCCTAAACAGTAATGGAACGCTTTCCACACTTCAGCTTCTAAATACGGCAAAAATTAAGCATTGTTTCTATACTGTACAAGTCTGGTAAAGTAAGCATATAATTCACTTCTTAAAAACATAAAGGAACGATGTCATTGATGCACGGTTGCAAGTATTCCACACCTTGTTCCTTAACATTCATAGAAATCGGTTTGATAAATCTACTAACATTCGTGTGAAGTGTGGTACCATGAGGAAGAAAGGATATTTGAAAGATTCTTTTAATGGGTGCTTTCTCTAAACTGACCATTTCAATGAGTGCACGCGACCGGGGTTGAATTTCGTTTCTATTTGCGTTTATTTTTTCTAAGTTGTGTAGTCTGTCTTCCTTTGTATAGTTTGTGGCGTAGTTCTTGTTTTGTCATCATTTTTTAAGCTAGTGATATTTTTTAATATTTCTGTTTTTGTCAAATTTTTCTTGACACAATCACTGTTCCTCGTTTCGGAATCAGGTGTGTTCAATGTTTGATAACAACAGCTAATATTCGCTTATTTTAATTATACGATTTCTGCAACCACAATCGGCAGCAAAGAGTGCGCGCAGGAAAAAGTTTCAGTTAGTAGGAAAAGGTGTTCATTGAGTAGCCAATACTCTTTGACTATCAGGACTTCGAATTATAAATAAGTAGAAATAAGTAGGGTTAGTTCTACTAGAGTTTAGAAAAATCAACGTAATTAGTTTGGCAAGTTCCCAGGGGCATTTGCAGTGGTATCACGCGATGCCTAATTTTTTTTTGTTTAACAGATTTGGTTATAAGTTTTAGTGGAAACAATAATTTTTTTAGCAAATGAAGATAAAAACGGAATTATTATTATTTTTCGAAAAAAAAAAATTATGTCAAGTGACTTTTGTCTTAACTTAGCCTGAGTAAGGTTCATGCTTACATATTTCATATAATTAGACACCTTACCAACACCAGGGCCACGATAAAAATTCTTTTATGTGAAACTCATCTATAAGAAATTCGTATGTCAGTCTAACCTGTAGTATAAATAACCTTAACAGAAGTGACGTTGCAGATGCTTACCTGTCAAGATGGCGGATACTAAGATGGCGGCTGTCCAGCATGCCGCTGCCGTCCTCATTATAGCGCGCGCATCCCGGGCGTAATTGATGTCTCTTCCACTCAGAACACTCCTGTCTGATTCAGGCAGCTGTAACACAGACGAAAAAACAAATACATTTTTGTACGAAACATATCACATACAAATCTTAAGAAACATTCATCGCATATATTTATCAATGCCTAGTGTTGAATACAATTTGAATAGTTTTAGAGAAAACAGTTAAATACGTCAGACAGTTAAACATTGTCTTGTCGCCAACATTACTTCGTTAGGAGTTAGTAGTTCATAACGTTTTTAACCCCGACATTTGTCGCTTGGAAACTGAACTGTGAAGTGATAAGTGCGGCGCTGAAATGAGAATCGAGAACCAAGTCGTCTCTATGTGCGAACCACTTTGCGTGCAGTGATTTTGTGGCACTATTTTGTGACAATTTTATGCGGTGTCCCTATAATATTTTTTTTTTGTGGAAAATACAACGTAAATTTCAATGCAGGCTTAATCCCTTGATAATTTTTCTGGATGTAAGAATCTGAGAAATATGTTGTTTAAAAACTGTGTTGTCTGTTGTCCTATTGCCAGTTGTATGCTGCCCGTTGTCGTTTTTGTAGATTTCCATTGTGTTTTCACACCCAGTGTTTATTTTCGTCTCTTTGTTCTGTTGGTGTTTTGTAGCAGTCTGAATGAGTTTCTATCTCGGAATTTCTTGGCATTCTTTGCGGACTGTTCTGTTGTTTGTTGCCTTGTAATTATTTGTATGTTGTCAACTGTCGTCTGTCGAGTCTCGCTACATTTTACATTCAGTGTTTATATATGTTTGTTTTTCCTTTATATCTGTCTGTCATGTTGGAGTTTGACGGGACTCCCAATTCGAAGTTTCTTGACATTAAATAATAAACTAAATAAATAAAGAAGGATACATAAAAATTTAGAGTTAATTTTTTTTTTGCGCCAAGTACAGCTGCTATTTTCTTTACAATCAATTGTCTTGTCTTCGTGGTCGCATGTTCAAAGTTATACAGGTTTATAGTCTAATCATAAGCGATGGGGTACGTTCATGAATTCGTACATTCTTACTATCAAGTTCCATTGCAGTCCCAACACACATTTAAATATCTCATGATTTTTAAATTGTATAAAATGTATGTTAAATCAACATAGTAATTGAAAGAATATATATATTTTCAAGGATGGTAAACAGAACTTAAATACATTTAAGAGACAAAATAAATCATTTTAACCGGAAGAAATGTTCGGGTAAGAAGGAATATAATATTGGAATTAAATACAAAAATCACGTAAATAAAACTAAAGTTAAAATATTTTATCTAACTAGAATAACTCATCATGTTTATGGTAATTCAGTTCCTTTTTGAATAACATTAAGATATTTTGAATATTAAATTGATAATAAGCCAACATTTTCAGATTTACATTTCTCATATTTTTCTGGAATTTTGGTAGTATTACAGTAAATACTTCGGGATGAAAGGCTTTTTAGATTTATTTGCTTCCAAAAAATTGTTTACTATCAATTGAACACTAAAAGTTCTTTAAGATTTTAAACAATATTTTGATGTTATATTTATGTATAATATTTTTTTCATATTTTGATTCAATTAAAGTAATTAATTATAAATATTACTTTGTTAGACACTGATAATTATTTTAATATTGTTAAAACTACTGTACTGGAGGATCTGTACAAGAAGTGTTTCTAACTGTATTAGAAATTGTAACAATCTGATATATAGTCAGGTGTTTGACAAGTTTTTTCTGCAATTTGTAAAAACAAATCTGTAACTTGAATTTCATGCACAGAATTTTTACGAGCTGAGTATATTACACATGCCTAGCCATAGAGTTAGTTGCCAAATACAAATGAAACTGTGAATAAAATTGAAAAAATAAATAATAATTGTACGGTTTTCGCAGACGTAAAACGTTATAAATGTTGTTATAAATAGTAAATGTTTATTACTGAAACAGCTACTTTTATGTATAGAACTTAAAAACAATTAAACTATGAGTGATTTAAAAGTGCTGACCCTCCTTCTCTATATATATAAAAATGAAAGCTGACTGACTGACTGACTGACTGACTGACTGACATATCAAACTGCAGCCCAAACCACTAGACCTAGAATCGTGAAAATTTTTGTGGGGGTTCCCCTCAGGTCGTAGGCGAGCACTAAGAAGGGATTTTTCGAAATTCGACCTCTAAGTGGGTGAAAAGGGGTGAAATGTGTTTCCGAAGAAACGTCGATAGAGCTCGAACCCGACGGCCAATCGTCGTGATTTTTACTTTAATAGGACACTCGTAAAAATGCATATTAGCCATTCTAAGGATTTTTCGAAGTTCAACATTTAAGGGGGTGAAAAGACCTTAAATGTGTTTCCAATCAACTATCGATGTCTCTCGAACCCTTCGGGATAGATAGTTGATATTAACTTCAAAATATTGCGTACGTAAATTCCCAAAAAGTCGTTTTAGGTTTTTTTGAAATTCGACCCCCAGACAGTAAAAAGGGGCAAAATGTGTTTTTTATGAATCGTCTATATCTTTGAAACACAATTGGGTATCGTCGTGATTTTAACTTTAATTGGTTACTTTTACAAATGTCTATAACAGGACTCAAAGACGTTTCGAAATTCTTTATTTAAAGGGGTGAAAATACGTGAAATGTGTTTTCGATTATCCTTCCATATCTATCATTTTAATCGCGATATCGAAGTGCTCTTTGCTTTAAACTGGTGCTTTTGTAAATATCTCCAGTACCATTTATAATATATTTTCTGAATTCGGCCCCAAACTGGTTAAAAAAGTGTAATATGAGTTTTCGACTCACTTTCGATGTATATCGATCCCATGGGTTTTTATATAGCGACGTGATTTTTGTTTAGAATTGATGCTTACTCAAATACCTAGAAAGTAATTTCAGGAATTTTCGAAATTCGCCACCTAAGGACGTGAAAAGGGGTGAAAAGTCGTGAAAAGCGTTTTCAATTAATCGTCGATATACCTTGAACCCAACGGGCTAATGTTGGGTTTATTTACGTCCACGAGATACCAATAAAGTATTCTAAAACGTGATTCATGGGTTTTTCGAAATTTACTCTCTTAAGTGGTGAAAAGACCTTGAACGTGTTTTAGATAAATCCTCGATATCTATCGAACCCGTCGAGATATACAATTAATTTTTGCTTCAGGATGATGATTACAGAAATTATCGCAAAACGGTTTTCAGATTTTTCGAAATTCGATTTTAAATACTGTGCAGGGGTGATATGTTTTTTTTTAGTGAATGATCGATTTTGATTCGACTGAACGGGCTAGCGATGTGATTTACACTTCAGTTGGATACTTATACAAATGTCTAAGACGTAAATTTAAAATATTTCGAAATTCGACACCCAAAACGGTGAAAAAGCACAAAATTTGCTTTCTATCAACCCACGATATCTATCTAACCAGTAGCGATATTGAGGTGTTGTTCACGTCAGAGTGATGCTTACGTGAATATTAAAAAAAAATATATGTATTTTTTTTATAAGAAACGTGATTATTAAGAATGAAACTATGTTGGTCAATATTATAGGCAGACGATCCGAAAAGCAAGAACGAGCAGCGAGAAACAACCTATACAGGAGTTTCACACTACAGTAACCTATCGAGACGTGGTGTTGTACAACCTCTATAAGCCAAGGACACAGATATTTTATTAATTTTTTTAATAAATTTTATTTTCATGAATTATTTTGACGTTACGTGATGCAGTTGTTTGTTACTCATGTCTACATTCCGGGAGGTTCTGGGCTCGAATTCCGTTAACAGCTGCGTGCGGACGTTCAATTCTGACACACAAAAACTACAAGGCAGATCGAATTAGTGCAATTTACATGTAGTCTTTAAAATGGGTAAAATTGCAGGTCGCTTTCCACTTAGGTTCCTCTACAATATCAACTGACATATCGTCGGTATACTGCCAAAAGTGATTAAGTCATAAATGCTATTTCGTTTAAAAGCAGTATTAAATTGTAGATATTAACAAAAATGTGGTATGTTACATACTGTGACACAACAAAACGAAACGACGAATAGACTTTAAACTTGGGCAATTGTTCGTGAACAACATATACAAATTCCTAGCATTTTTGTAATTTTATCTCATTTTGACTTTGTCACTTTTGGCAGTAAACCGACGATATATCATCTCACTAATCTCAGGTTTGGGGCACCAAATACGTTTCTGCGAAACCTTTACCCTTTGATACTTTGTAATGTCAATAAAGTTAAAGTGAATATTTTGAAAATATATAATTGAGGGCACCGTCACCAATGGTTGTGCACAGGGTAAACAGATGTTTCTCATTCGATTAACCTCTTACCTTAGATGTCTGTAACTACCCCACAACGTCAAATAGGCAGGGCTATAAATAAGGCCCAGGCGAAGTCGCTGTTAGTGTCTGGGACAAACTTAAGACTGCTTTTCGCGTGGACAGCTATAGCTACTTATCCTGCTACAGAATTAGTTCAACTAGCCGCTTGGACATTCTAACACTTTATGATTGAAGTACCAATCTTGTGTACAAAGAGGTTTTTAAATTAAAGTAAATATTATCAGTTACGAATAATACTCGCGAGCAAAGCCGCGGGGGACTGCTAGTTATAAATAAATTTGAAGGTACTTTCTAGCATGAGGTAAACAATATAAATACACTGTGTCACTGAAAACAAGAATGGCTGTTTGAAAAACCGTTAAAAATTATATATGGTTTAGCCAAGTATATTCAATAGCTCAGAAAGCAGATATCGTTAAAGTAATTACTTATGAGGTGAAACGCATGTCTAAGTTGAGGAAAATTATGGGTGTCATTAGTAAAAGCGTAAGTGAAAATCCGAAGTACGTAAGTGTATGTCAAACATGGTTTGAAGAAAGAGGAAGAAAGTGTGAATGAGAGGAAGAAACTTTGGTACACTTATATTTACAATTCTATTCGACGTGGAATATTCGACTCCGTAGTAATTATTACACAAATAAACTTATATATACAGAGTTATTTCCTCTCGACAAGAGAGCGGTTTTCAGACAGTGTTCTCGTGTAAATCAAGTTATCTTTTTATTATTTTTCTTTAGGACTTAAAAAATAAGGTGGTTCAGTTTGTGACATGTGTCGATGCGGTGGAGGGCGAGAAGAAACTGGCAAGATGATAGCACAGATGGCCCGGGCTTCGGTGTGAGAAAGAGTCAAATAAAAAAAGAGAGAATCGAAATTGCTGTCGTCCAAGTAGATTGAGGTAGCAGGTGGTCCAGGCTTGGCTGGCCTGCGCCTTCTGCTTTTCGCATATTCTCGTTTACGGTCCATACATTTTTTGGTACAGCCGTATTCGTCATATTGTTTTTTTCACTGCGTCGCTGACATACTTTATATGAAACGGGAACTTTTACGAATTCTTTACGCTGAGAGTTTTTACTAAGATGTATGACCAAAATAAAATTTTTTATTAATTGTAAAATTAATACAATATTTTGTCAAATACGGATGTGCAAAACCGAAGATGTAAGAACGAGAGAATTTTGTCTACATCTTCATGGTTCAAAAAATGAAAGACGTACACTTACAGTAATTTGTTGAAAATGTATTCCATCAGGTACCGTTGGAAACCACTGGTAATCATTGCCTATTCAGACGTATACATTAAAATGGCGGGAAAATATTTTGGGGACGTAAGGTATATTCAACGTAGTTCATACGAAAATACAGGTATGGGACTGCGGTGGTCGACAGGTCAGTCAGACCTTTCGCATCCAACTTAGGTGATCCAGGTTCTATCTCCGTTGGGTTCAGGCCCGGATTTTTCGCATGTAGGAAACGTGACGGACGTTGTCGTTGATCGGCGGGTTTTCTCTGGGTACTCCCGTTCCCCCCTTCTCATTCCGTCGCTGTTCCATATTCTTCTCGCCGACCTCATCCATTCCTCGAGCCTGAAGGCCTGTCGAGCAGCTAGCCAGTTTCAACCTGGACTTCCCTCACCCACGCTGTGACTCTGCCAGAAGGCGGGAAACACGTAGTGTTTTTACTTTCATTTTAATTAATTTTTCTACACTGTATACAAGAAACGAACGGGTCGCTGCAGGTTGAAAGGAACACGAATCGTAGTCGAACAAATATAACTCCAATGAATGGACTGAAAACTCTCACGCAGGTGATAGGTAATGTTGCACGGTGGATTTTAGGACGTATTCTGCCGTTTTGGTGGCGAGCAAAGACATTAATAAGGCATCTCATTACACGCGTTTTTGGTCGAGGTTGCGGGCGGATGACGCCAGGCTGGATGCGCGCGACGCAACTAGGTATATAAATGGAGCGCTAGGTTGATGGTTATTTATTAAACATGAGCTAACCTCAGTAACCTTCTGATTATTCATGAGGTGTAATAGGCCGCTTCTGCTGAGAGACGTTTGCTGCTGTGGTATGTCACATTATGAGCTTTCCCAAGCATTAGGCGCTAAATGTTATTAAAATTCCACCGCGAATAAATAACAAGAGATTTATTTTACAACACGTTTATCTTAAAATATTATTAACTATACATACATATAGCCTACATAAAAATAAAATTTAGGTAATTTAACACGGTATGTCAGCTTGCCAAAACATTTCGGTTTACACTAAACACCTTACGCCACAATAGGACACAACGGACCACAAGTGTTTTGTAGCAACTATACAACGGACATTTTTATTGAATATGTACCCCTCTTGTAAGAGTATATACATTGCATAGTGGAAAATGCATTCGTTGTTTTTCGACCAAATATGTTATATCAATAAATACATATTTATACTGTATATGCATATACACACATATGTGTGTATGTACGTGTATGGCGTGAATATCTAACATGCATGAAATTACATACATACAACTCATGTATGGCAGATATAATTAGTTGCTCAAAATAAACTTTTGCTTGCTGTCAACAACTTCATCAAACTAAAATAAAATTAGCTACAAATTACTTTTTAAGCTAAAATACCTAGTACGTCCCTCTGAATCCGAAAACAATTTGCTGCTCTATGTCATTACGTGGGAAAAAATGTTCTTAACGATCACATCGCAGTTTGTTAATTTTAATATTTGTAACATCAGTTTCGTCCGTAGACTTTTAAAATACTCTTTAGCATGCTCATAAATTCATTTTTAATAACCAGGCGTTATTGGGGTAGGTAGGAATTGGACAATATTTATATCAGTTACGACTAACTGAATTTATAAGCAAACTATTATACATATGTAAATGCATGTATACATAAATTAACAAAGACTATGTGTATAAGTGAAACGATTGCACTATGTACACGGCATTTTACATAAAATATGCATTTACATATTCGAGAAATATCGTAGACATTATATCGGAATATATACAAGTCTAAAACAGGTGATTAAATATATTTTTCAAACGAAATTACCTTACATTATTCGACAGACAGTATAACAGGAAGAAAAAACTAAACACCTTAAGGCGGCTGCCTGGCAGGCACTCTGTGTACGTGTTCAGAGTTACGCTTTTACTCAGAGACCAGTAAACGTGCGTACACGATGCATATCTACGAAAATAAAACATAATTCAGACTACTTGTGAACGTGACTTTCAAGACATCACGCACATTGGAAGCATTAATTTAAAGCCCTCAAACTTGTCTAAAATCGGCTTTTTCACGCGGTTGTTTCTCAAGATATATGTAACGGATTTGTTTGAAGTTGGGTTCTACAAGTACATTGGACTTTGCTACAGAGACGCATTCAGTAAAATCATAGAGTCACCGCAGTAAAAACGTTACGGCGGGAACACTGAGTGTGCATTTACGACATTGGCCGTAGAGGCGATATCACAATACATGTGTCGGCCGACGTCACTCTTAGCGCCTCATTGATTTTCACCTCACACACACACACCCTTCACTAGGCGGCCGCCTAAGTTGAGGAACGCCAAAAGGTAAAATCGGCGTAAATGCCTGTATTAATAAAGTTGAATTTTGGAACTTTTTTAACTAAATGCTTTTTTGACACGTTAAATAACAGTAGTTACAGTCACGTGTTTCAAAAGACAACCGCCTTACCAATGTGATTTTGGAATAAAATATGCAATTAAACTTAAAATAAACAAGCGCTTGGTAGCCTAGTCCTCAAAAATTACGATTTGCTAAGAAAATTTTAGTTTGAATTAGTTTTCTTACAAAGTACAATGTACATATTTTGTTATGTTTACATTGTGTGACTACAGCAACGCGTTTAAGTTACTTTTTTTACCTGTCCCAAAACATTTAAAATTAATGGCTTTGTACGTGTGGCTTGTATCTACAATACCTGTATTTGTCTACACTTCGAATAAACAATACAAGTGTGCCGTTATGAGGCTTAGTTTGCAACAATGTTGAGATACAGATCTTTAATCAGTACATAAACCACACACACATACTCACACCAATATACATGTATAAGCATATGTGTGTGCGTTCGTGTGTGCGAGTTTATAAATTCGATTAATCCCTTTAATATTTTAGATTTCACTTAAGTTTGTTTACCTGAGATATTTAAGCATTTAGTTATTCTGATTATTTTTGTTGGATAGAATGTTGTATCAACCATCTTATATCATGTACGAAAATATAGTGTTTTGAGGAGTGAGAAGAATGAATACCTTAAATAACGGGCACGTAATAAATTACACTATTCGCATTTAATTAATTTGTATGACATTTCTCGTAATTAAATTTTGAGCGTGTTTCATAGTTCCTTTTCCGAATTCATTAGTTTCTATGTGGAGCGGAAAGAGATGATACACGTCCATAATAAATAAAAACCTATCAGTAAAAAATATTTACATTTATATAACATACAAACTGGTTCCCGCAACTTCGTTCGCGGGGTTTTCAATTTAATGCCATAATATTTCTGAATGGGATAATTTGTTTGTCGGTTTTAGAAATATTTTGAAAAGGAGAATTGTTCCACAATTTTATTTTTTGGTTATATTGTTCTGCCTATGTACTCCGTTTTGGCTTCAACCTCCCCCGAACTACAATTTGTTTCAATAAAAAACTATTTTTTTTCATTAAATTTAAATCTTTTTGGGTACCCCGTTCTGCCCCTATAACCCATTCTGACTTGTTTCTCCCAAAAGTTAGTTTCCTTTCTACCTAAAAACTTTGCGGAAGCACGGACAACTCACCAAAGTTTTATAGTTTTTATTAAGTTTTTTTGATGTTCCATTATGTCCCTCTATTCCGGTTTGCCCCCCTGCTTAAAAAAAATAATTCAAACAGCTCACAAAAGTTTATTTGGTCACTAAGATGTTCGACTATCCTGTTCCGTCCCTCTACCTCGTTTTGCCTTCACTCGTCCAATATGTTTGCTTAAAATTTCATAGCAGTTGGTTGACTGATATAGAACCGCATACAAGACAAGCGAACATTTTAATGCCATAAGCTAGCAGTCCGCCTGCGGCATTGCCCGCGTGTATTACTCGTAACAGCGACTATTTAACTAAATTAAAGGACCTCTTTGTACGCCAGATTAGTAGCTTGATCAACAAGTGTTATGATAACCAATCTGCAGTTTGAGCTTTCTCTGCAGCTGGCTACGTAGCTATCGATGCCATGTGAAAATCTGTTCTTAGTCTATCCCTGCCAATCTTAATAACAGTCCCGGGCATTAGTTATAGTCGTAGCAAAACAAACCTAGAATATGAGAGATAATTGGATGGTATAAGAATTATACGTGGTATGATGACTCGTTTATATCTAGCGCAATTATTAATGACAGTGTCATTAATACATACCGTCTAAAGTTAATTAAAAATATTTAAATATTAAATATTCATTCACTGGGCATATAGGTTGTGCAACCATACGTAACGGTACAAATGCGGAACGTTAACTTTCCTGAAAAATACTTCTCTAATGCTATACGTGCTTTTCTGGACCATCTGCTTTGAGAAAT
>PNEQ01042595.1:0-13639 GCA_003012365.1 Medauroidea extradentata | reverse complement strand
AGAATCTGAGTTTGTCGTACCTCGTTGAGGGTATTTTGTCATCTGTCACAGTCCACTGCTTACCTACCGCCCCACACCACTCGTGGTTGACCACTAAGGTAGCCAGAGGGTGCGAGTCGGTTCCGCTGCTTGCTGCTGCTGCTGCTGCTGGCGCTCTTGCTGGCACGTCTGCCTCCGACGACAAACAAACAACAACTGACCTGCACCTCGGGTCGTAGTTGGAATTAAATATACTCGAATACGCAATACGCAAGGGGCGGAGCCTATTTTGGCTCGGCGCAACTGCCCCCCTCTCCAACTTACACAAGCCAATCAGAAAATTTGTAACATCATTCTCACTGCCACATGAACGGCAAAAGCTGTCTGCACACCCGCGTGCTTACATGCAGATATAGCTTCCATGTAGCAGTGAACATTTCTCGCGCTTAAAGTAATGTTTTGGTTAAATTTTTCGTAACCTAAAATTTTGTAGCTTTCTCGTGATTAAACAAGGATGTAAGAAGTATAGGTTCATATCAAATTATGAAGGAAAATTGTTACAAAGTTTTCATTACAAGTGTATATGTTGTAGTTGTGTTTTGAAGTGTGTGAAAGTAAATTTCCATAATGTCGTGGTTCTTTCAGTGTAGTGGATGCGTGTGTTCATTTTTGTGTTCGTGAATAATTAAGTGCTTTATTTATGGAGAGCAGCATTTTTTTAAACACAATTGGAACACGTCAGAGTGGGTTTCATCTGTAACCAGCTTTTACATACCGGTACCTACTTCATGTTGCTAACGGAAAATAAAGTGCCTAAAGTGATAGACGTGTAACGCGATTAGAGCAAAAACTATGTATACATTTTATATTTGCACTGATATTAATTTGAGTGGTCTAGTTTTGAAATTCACGTGAGTTATTATAACTTGTCTGGCATGGTATTTGTGAGTGTAGGCCTACTACCTAATGGGCTATTCATGTGGCATTCGTCTTTCAGTGAGTCGTAAATCTTGATACGTTGACTATTTATAAATAATTCATTGCTAATGTGTAGTGAGTACGAGTGGCGTTCGTACAACTATACTGCAATAAATTTAATTAGGTCTAGATTATTGTAAGTTCAATGTTCACCGAGATAGGGTGTGATGTGTGTAGACAGAGTGTCTCACGAAAGACTTAAAACTAAAATGATAGCCCTCCCGTTTTATGAAATAAAGAGAATCCCAACAGAATCACTCTTAAATATAAGGCACGTATGTGGAAACAAGTCGGCAAGAAAGATGTGATGTTGGAAACACCCCATCCAAGCAAGGAAAATAGAGAGGTAATGTCACTGTTCTAAGCAATTTGCCAAACAGGTACTTGCAACATATTCGCTATTTATTTACATTATCATTTGCATAAATATTTAAGCAAAATTTTTAACGGTAACAAATAACCTCGTCACAAACACAACTCTATTTTCTCGTGTGTTACGGAAAAATACCCTTAAAATATATTCCGGGGAAAGGATAAATCGTTGCCCATTTTTAATTGCTTCTTTAGTAAAAAACATTTCAGTTTCGTACTTCTTCTGTACTAAGTAACTATAAAAAGCTGAAATCGTGAAATGTGTACACACACGAAAACGTAAATAATTAAAGTTCATAGAACACTGGATACAGATAAAGATATCCAACTTTTATGTTAATTCACTTTCACAATCCCGAAAATTGTCCAATGCGCATGAGCGAAGGGCGCAGATATACTTGCGTCGAGCCATTTGCTAGTCGCAGATTTTCAAGCACTTTGCGCCATCACGTGACCACTTGCACCTGCGTATTTGTATATTTAATACCAAAGCAACGCAGCACAAGTGCAAATTTTGCACTGCACCTCTCAAAAGCGATATTTAATCGCCCCCCAGGATAGAACTTAACCAGAAACTTTGAAAAATGGTTTCAGAGTCTGTGGTCTTGTTCCATGGAACCCTAGTAACATTGATTTCGGCAAATGTTTTGGAACAAAAAAATTTACTTCAACCACTCCAGTTGATAATCGTTCACCTTGTAATGAGGATACAAACATAAGATTTGAAGAATGGTTGGAAAGGATTGAACAATTCAAGAATATTGAGAAAGAAATACAAGAACAACACACTGAAGAATTGTTCATCTTCTACAACCTGTTTGAAGAGTTTCGTTAACAATATTAGCCCTAGATACCCAGATGCAAACAGGACATGGAACCAGGTATGGCTCATGGATTCTGACATAGATTGAGATGCATATGAGGAAAAACATTCATCCCCAAATAAAACGAGGGGTGTCCTGGGTTCCTCCCCTGGAAAAATTTGGATTTCAAGGTGCAAAATGGTGCTATTTTACACTGAATATACTTTTGATAGATTTCTTAATATTTTTTTAAAGAAACATTATGTTAAGGGGTCTTCCCAGTCCCTAGCAGAGGAAATCTAGTAAAGTTTCAAGCAGTTACCGCTATTCCATTTTCTCGAACAGTTGAAAACATTTCAAGGTATTAATTTTTTTAGACCAAAATCGACAAAAAATATTTTAACAAATTTAACAAGCTTTTGGATTACTGTTAATTTTTTTAGAACAAAATTCACAAAATCCACAAACATAATGTTAACAAACGTAACATACCTTTGGATTACTGTGCTGATCACTTGAAGAAGCAAGTAGGTGGAGAAAAACAAGGGCAGCTGAGTGGAAAGTTACGCCAAGTCGAAATCTTATTAAAGAGTGCCGTCCAGACATTGGATTGACATCATAGCTCAGTCGTTCTTAAGGTTTACAAATCACAATGTTTCACATTTAACAAATCTGCACCATGGATTTAATGCATCATAGTTCATGTTTTTTTTTTTTTTTACACTTTTAACTTTACTACATCTCACCGTATTTGAAAACTAAAATATTAAATCAAAAACATGTTTCTTTACTAAATGGTCACTTAACTAATGTGTGGCTACCCGTTACATGTACGTGAAGTTCATTTGTTATTCTTTTCTTAGAACAAATTATGCAATAACTTGTTATACAGTGCTCACTTTATCGTGAACGGCCTATATAGGGTAAAGGCCGTACGCAAGGAGGGAGGTTAGAGACTTCAAACAATGGCTTTTACAAATACAAAGATTCGTATTTATACGCAATTAAAACATAAAGAAACAAAAGCAAATAACTCATAAGACCATAAATATTAAAAGCCGCCTAAATATCTCAATAAATTCAGTGAAATAATAGATATAGAATGGTGATTCCCACTATTACGAAATACTCACGCATAGGGAGGGTACATTTGTTTACGGATTTCTGTCTCGTCTACTGTGAAATTATAAATAAGACAAAATTTTAAGGTATCTGAAAAGAACGTCCATTAAAAAAAACCTTCGTAGGATTTGATAAATTGTTATGGTAGTGGCCGGAGAGAAAATCAAGTTTTGAAATATTTGTCTGAGTTTATTTTACTTCTGTGCCATATGGTTCACTAAAGTGCTTGGCAATTAAGTATGTTCTATAATAATGAATAGCAGTGTCACTTCTATTTTACTTTGTATATTTAAGATGATATTAATTTCTTATTTGGTATGAAGTACGTTATAATTAATGTAAAATAATACGCTGCCAAAATGTTTACTGTAACACCTAGGCGTAAAAAAGCAACATCTAAAACTTATCATTCCGCATCGAGAAAACTGTTGCAACTTGAGGCGATTTTATGGCAGAATATTACAAATAAACTATTCTTTTTGGCGTTATAGGTTTGAAAATTTCATATATGTAGAAACATGCTACTTTAGACCAGTTTTTTAAATGTCTTTCAGCCGAGTTTTGAGTGAAAATGTAGTTACAATATTAGCATTTTTTTCTAACTAACTAAGTCGCGTACACAAAATGTGAAAAGTTCGTAGGAAGCGCAACAGTGTGTAGGACAGGTCATGAAATTTTGGTACAATTTACTGCAGTGTAGAATGATGTTATGTGCTGACAGCCAATCTTGTATGAGTAGTCGGAGCACCCCACCCCCCTTCCCCCTAAGTAATCACTGCCAGTTGCGAGCCGGGCTAGAAGGCTAGCAGCCCACATGCGAGCCTAATACTAGACACCTGTGCCCCCCATCTTCTCGGGTTTGCCAAACCGGGGCGCACACTGCATATGTGCCAGCAAGTTCAGATGGGCTACTCGCCTCACAGCTCTGCCTAGTTCAGACAGCCCGAAGCAGGAAACGCATACACAAGTAAACCTTTAAAACTTCCTTGCACTGCTCAGACTTCGCGATCGGATGACGGTTTTGATGAGTGGTACCGAAAGATGTGGTGACTTTAAACACTTCTATACAACGTTTTATTTTCTATGTATGTTAACTGTGAGTAAATATGAATTTATTTTCAAGTAGACATTCATGATTCGAAATTTATCAATTCACCCCCGTGTATTGAGTCACCCCATCTTATGGCAGGTAGTTCAAAAGCTATCATTACAAATTGTCTTCTATAACACCAGCTGTAAAAATGAAAATTATTTATGCCACTGTATGGAACAATCAACAACAACCATAGGCCTATGTTTAGAAAAAAGTGAGAATGTAGAGAAAACACAACCACCAACAGGACCTGATAGATCCTCAATGCATTATTCAAATCCATTTACACAGCTGCACACTCCCCCCTCGTTCTGAGGGTAGTATACGAAGACATTCAGATCTTCCAACACTTGAGGACTATATCAAATGGCCTGAAAAAACAAACATGAAAAATATACAAAACATTCAGCACATGCCATCTGTAATAACTTCGAAACAGTGGAAGACAGTTCAAAAAGAAAAGTTTGACACAAAAGCAACTGTAGAGCGACAGAAGGAAGAAAGAAAACTGATACAAGAAAAAAAAGACTCAGGTGAACAAGAATGAAGGTCAGAATAAACATAAGAACATAAATCATATGATAACCAAACCAGTAAAGGAAATGAAAAACCTAGCAAGATACCCAATCATCACAGGACTAGTTCTAGGCAACATAAAACCACAATAAAGATAGAAGTATTTGGAATACAATTAGCAGCAATCTAGGCCTATACATAGACCTAGGCCTTCAGCTAGTAGGCCTAAATGCAAAATTACAAAAAATGAAGCTGAAAGAGAACGTAATCTCAACAGGGATTCAACAAGTACCAATAAAATGGATAGCCCTACAGAAAATGAACCAGTTCTAAACAATTTTTCTGAGAACACTTTGGAGTTAGGCACATTTTCTTTAGGACTCTGTTTTCAGTGTAGTGGTATTATAAACAAGGCCCAAGGAGTTGCCTGTCAAAAATGTCAGAAAATAACACACAAAAAATGTTTTCCTTTGTTTGCCTCATTACTGACACTTCTCCTGAAGACAAGAATACTATTTTGTGTGTAAATTGTGTGGACATTGTAGATTTTGTAGTAGGCCTATCTAATAGTGAGAACTAGCCCTATTGAACAAAGAGAATCATGCAACAAGAAATTAATGTTCTCTATTGTTGACATCAATGCCACAATGTTCTTGAGGACAAGAATATTTTCTTTGTGTGTAAATTGTGTGGATGAAATAAATTTTGTAGTGTACCTAACAGTGAGAACTAGGCCTAATGAACTAATGGAGCCATGCAATAAGAAATTTATATTTTCCATTGTTGACATCAATAATTGACAATGTTCTGGATGACAAGAACACTCATTTGTTAGAAAATTGTGTGGCTGTGTTGTATAAGGCCTATCTGATAGCAAAGTACGAGACCTACTGAATAAATGGACCCATGCCACAAGAAATAAAACTTTGCTGCACTAAATGTTCCTGAAACAGGAATACTATTTTGTGTGTAATTTATGTAAACATTGTATGTGTTGTTAGTAATAGCAAGAACTATTGAATGTATGTGTCAATTTTTACAATTAAGTAAGTGTCATTGGTCCAGTATGAGTTAATTTAATGTGCCTATCACTTGTCACAGTGTGCTCAAGTTAGACTTCATGGTGTCCAATATTTTTCTTACATGATTAATAAAAAAAATTACTAAATTAACTAGAAATTATTCTAAAACTTAAAACATATAATACTAGAGAAAATACATGAAGAGCGCTAATGTTGGGCAAATTGCAATATATGTGAATTCATAATTATATTTTCTGTGTTTCGTAAATCATTTCACATGCTCTTAAGGTGCCCATGAGTATACACTTTACCCCTTTACTCTAAATCCAGGAAGCAATATTAAGCTGTTAAAAGGCCATCCATCAACTCACAAAAATTACTCAAACTTGCACATTTGAAACGAAAAAAAATTTCTTTTTAGTTCAAAAAAGTGTATTGAAATAGATGATAAAAATACAGTGTTTCCGTAAAGCCATGGTGCACTTTTGACCGGTCACAGGAAATAAACAAAACTAATTGAAGGAAAACTCAAGAAGTTGACGTCGGCCGCAGGGCCAGCGTGTGGGTTAAGCCCATAACGGCGCGAGTGTGTCCTTCTCCGCCCACCCAAAAGTATTCTCAGACTCTCTCATAATCGTCCCGCAACCCCACAGTGTGTATGCATGCCAAATCATTCAGTGCGAAGTGTATTGTGTATCAAACAGCAGTGTACAGTATGTGCCAAAGGCCATCAAGGGTTACCACGTTTGCTATGTTTACTTTTGTGTTTTCAGCAGACATTTAGAAATGCATCGTTCAATACCAGCAAAACATGTAACGCCATTTATTATGTAATTTAGTGTATGCCATTTTCATAAAGTATTAATATTTCACACGCACGAGGTAACGGAAGTGTGTAAACCCCGTAGCGAGGCAAGGAGCCCCTAGCGGCTGTCTTCCTCGTGGCAGTTCGTCATCGTCTTCTGGAGAGGTAAGATGCCTGTCCGTGTGCTCATCATCTTTTGTTTCACTGATTGTTAGTCTCGTTAGCATACTGGTTCACCTTTGCTTAGCACACGTTACCAGATATTCCCCATTTCATTGCGGTATTGGGAGACATCGGCACTCATCCTTCACTATATGAGGTTCGTTTTGGTATTGTTTTACTCAGCATAATTTTGCATACACGTTGCTAGGGTTATTTTGTATTTGTGTAACATTTTTAGGGCGTAATTCATGTTTTTGTGACCGACCACGTGCAGGTTATTACACAGCCATTGTGTTCAACATACATGTGAGAAGTACATTGTACATTCATTTCATTATCAAGCACTCACGCAATTCATCTCGTTGAGAGCATCACTCTGTGTATAGCGTGTTACGTGCCATTCACCCCACCACCGGCCTAGCATAGCTCACCACAGTTTTCGCACTGTACCGCTAACATCACTTGTAGAGCCCTAACACACTACAACGTGCACAGGAACGGCTGCCTTGTGACACGTTAGTTAGGCACGTGCTCACCGCAACTCAACTCTCTACGCCAGCTTCCAAGTGAACCTGACTGTCCATCATAGTGGCTGACAGCCCCTCGCTGCCTAAAGAGGTGCACCTTCTGGTGTTGTAGACTCACCTTTCATACACCAGCTCCACACTGATCACTCACCAACCACGTGCAATATACCAGCCGGTCGTAGTCACCACGCAAATTTCACTATAGCATGCTTTAGGGTTATGGTTACTGCAAGGGACGCATCACTACGTTTACCTCGATGCGTGCGTAATTCAGACCTTATGTTGGCACTGTGTAACGTAAGCATAATAAATCATCTATAAGTGAAATACTGTTTACCTAATTTCTAGACACCTAATATTGCCAGTGTAAGTAACGTAAGTTATCAGGCGTACTGGAGGCCAACATCCAGTAAGTGTGTAGTCCCTGTATAGTCAGTGTCATATGTGTTAATCCATTCACGTGTGTTCACCACTCAACCACTCACATCGACGCGTCGGGTGGGATACCGAACACACCGAACAAACCACACCCTGAGGCCTAAGAGTCTCGAAGTGCAGTACCTGGGGAGTATTGCTGGCACCCTTCACTCACATCAACAGCGTAGTTCATTATCCCGACCTCACCCGAGGTACGAGTTAAAGTTTTGTACCTATTCAGTGCAGCTTGATGTGGCTTACATGTGTTGCCCTACACACATCTAAATGATATTCAAGTTTTCCCACACACAGTTAAGTACGTCTAGTGTAACAGAGTGAATAACATCTGTGATGCTCTGTTTTAAATGATTAATGTCATTGATATGTTAACTTTACACATGTTGCTTCACATAAACCCACAAGTAAAAGTCTAAGGTGTCAGCTCCGGGGATCATGGTGGTCATGGCTTTACAGAACCCCTGCCTAACCGCACTGGGGGAATGTTGTGTCCAGAACATCACTAACAATGGCGGCATAGTGTGGAGGCACGCCATCATGGTGAAAAATTTCACCTAGAAATTGTGGCACTGCGTACAATTTCAACATGTCAAAGTAGTTGTTTCCTGTCACAGTCTGCTCCACAAAAAAATGGGCCTATCACTTTATCATGCAATAGGCCACACCAACCACACGTTCACTTAAGGGGTGTTACATTCATACTCACTGAAGGCATGAGGATGTTAGACAGCCCATATTCAGACGTTATAGCGATGAACGTGTCCGCAGACATGGAATGTTGCATCATCGTTAAACACATTTGTCTGCAGAAATTGTTCATTACTGTCTATGGCATTAAGCATATCTGTAGCAAATGAGAATCATTTGGGTCTATCACCAATATGATAGCGTGCAACGGCTGTAATTTGTAACCTGAAAAGCGTAGATGTTTCTTTAACACCTAATGAACAGTAGTCTTACATAGGTGTAATTGTCAAGCACATGCACGCACAGATTTTTTTAATGACTCCATAGGTAGCTCTCCCGTATAGCCTCTACAGACTCATCACTTACCGATGGCCTACCAGAATGGAATTTGTCCAACAAACTGCTGGTATCCTTCAACTGCTAAGCCCCCAGAGTAATTTTATTCTTATGTGGTAGCACTTTGTTGTACACGCGACCATATTCATGTTGCACTTAGATCACGGATTCAAATTTGGCAAGCCACAGAACACACTGAACTTTCCTCTGTACCATCCACATCTCGACTGGCGTGGGCTGATCTACTGCTGCAAAGTTTGTGGTGTTGTGTCATCACCTGTGTGTGCACATGCGTGCATATCATACTACAGAAACTTAGAGAGTTTTCCTTTCATTTGGTGCAGATTTGACATTTCTATCTTCTTTTGTTGCTTTCCTCTAACTGGTCAAAAGTGCCCTACGACTTTACGGTCATACTATATAATAGAATGGAAATTTCATATACAGTATTTAATTTTTTTACTTAAACATAAAAAAGTGACAAAAGCCATTACACCCCTTCAAATTGTGACGAGAAAACGGCACTCAAAACACTTTTGAGAATACCGCCAACAATATCAGTTAATTTGAATCACACACAATAAAATTGCTTATTGCAAATAAGACAAATATTACACAGTTTTTTTTTATCAAGAAACTGAAGGGGATGGATGATGACATCTGCAGACCTGACTGTAACTGGCAATTATAGTAACACAGGCTAGTAAATGCATAGTTTTATTTATGTTAGTGTACGTATTTTTTTTTTTTTCAAATTTAAATTACAACCCTTGTAGAAGACTATAGCACTGGTGTAATCCCAATAGAAGTTCAGCACCAGATTGAACACTAGCCAAAGACGAGGGATTATATTTGCTGTGTGTATGAGGGTAGGTGGTTGGGTGGGATATATGGAGTCAAATGTAATGACATTTAAGAATACTAACTGCTACAATTTTTCAAACATAAAGGTGCTAGTACACATTAAAAAAAATTTGCAAGTGACAGCATTATATGGATCCGAAACAAAAATATTCTGTATATCCTCACATCTTTTGAGTTGTCCTTGGCTTCTAATAAAATACATTACAACATCTCACAGTAGATGAATAAACACCTCTGAATTCTTAGGAACTTAACTCAAAACATGGCTCCTCCATAGGATAGAGCTGGGGTATTTAGCTTACTTTCAATTTATTAACCTTAAACTATATAAAAAAAATATTTTTAATATAAACAAACATGCCTCATAGAATAAGCATTTAACATGCTACTCAGTCAAAACCATAGTTACAAATAGTGGAACACACCTTGACTAAAAACTCTTACATTAAAATTTATAAATTTTAACAAATGCAAATTTTATGGGGCTATTACACTCACTTTTATTCCAATTGCATTCACCTCTACGAAACATACATACATTTTCACCACGTAAATTCTGTGTAATTTTTCTTCTAGCCCCGTATGCTGCTGTAATAATTAAATAATTAAAAGAAACTTACCTTGGAACTAAATAAAACTTTTGACATTGAATATAGGTGAGCAAAATAGCCCCATTTCAGTAATAGTAATAGCCCCAAACAGTTATGTTAATATGAAAATAAAATTGAAGACTTAAAACTAGGGATCATTGTCGCTGTAACAATAGAAACTTATTTTAACAATAAAAAAAAATTCTGAATAGTGTATAGACATTGGATTTAGGTGAGAGCAATAGCTCCACTTACAGTGACAGCTTCAAATAATTTATGTTAATTTAAAATAATGTTAAAAACTTTAAAGAAAAGTATTACTGTTGTAATAATTAAACGAAACATACCTTGGAACTTAATAACATGTTGACGGCGTATAGACATTGGATTTAAGTGAGCACAACAGCCCCATTTACCGTGAGCTTAATAAAACTGATGTCATTGTGCCTACCACTTGGCATTTTATTTAAACAAAAACTGTAACAATGTTCACACTTTCAGGTATGAATAAACTGCGAGAAGTAAGTACTATGCTATTTTATCAGTTTTATGTGATTTTTATTTTAAACTCCTGGCACATGTTTTTTACTTTTCATATGAAAGAGAATTATTAATTGAATTTGACCTTTATTACTAATTGGAGGGTACTACGATAATTTATTGTCATGTAATTTAATTTTTCTCTGCTTACTGTATAAAAATTTTATTTCATGTGTCTTGAGTCCAGACAAGCGGCCATGTCCAGGCTTCTTCACTGCCAATATCTCGCCACTAGAAATACAGTACGTGCTTGAAGCCATTTTTTTCACAGTGCCAGTGTCCTGGCATCCACGCATCCTTAGAGTGTGCAAGACACACAACTTTGGCCAGCGTCTGCTGTAGCCAGCCACCTGCAGAAATAAAAAACATCACCTTTGTATTATTTTTTTTCTATAGCCTCACGCTGTGTTCAGCTACTTTCTGTGCCCTTCTTGGCCATTTAATCATCCCTGTGCGATCTAGCACCATGCTCTGAACTGTCTTAGCGTTACAGTGCATTGTCTCACCCATTTTTTCCATGCACTCTATCGCCTCTACTTGAAGTGACATGACATATCTCTGTGTTGCTCCTGTGTTTCGGGAGGACTTAGTCTGCTGGACTAAAGTCCCATGCAACTTTCATAGTTCTTATGTCATGTAGTGTGTAATATTTTATTTAAGTGCAGAAGTGATTTTTTGAGGCATTCATTTATTTACTTTAATATTTCTACGTATTCCAAGATGCAAGTTATCTGGTCTATCCTCCAAGGTAAGTCTCCATGCTGCGTCTACATGTTACGCCTTTTGGTTTGTTTGCTTCGTGCAATAATTAACTCTCTACTTTAGTTTATTTTGTTTCAGTGGAGGGTTCCAATATCTGTTTCACAAGTTTACACTTATGTTTTATGTCTCGAAACACAACTTCAATTAATTTCCAATACAGGAGCTCATTTATACCTACGGTTCAACAGCCTTTGAAGGCTGTTTCCTGGGAAACCTACGTTATTACACTGTAGCCGTTTGGTTTTGTTTCTACACATCCTTTCCCAGAATGTCTGCTCTGCGCTACTTTCAGCTAAGTTTGACAGTTATATAAACTTAAATAAAGCTGTGTGTCATGTCTCATCATCGATCAACACTTCGTCACCTTGCATTGCAATTATGAGTTCAATGAACAATTTAATTAAGATGCACATTGATTTATTAGTTTTTTCTCTACCTGATATCCTTACATATTCATTTATTTTAGACTGTCGGGGGTGCACTGTAGGAATCATATTATATGAAGGGTTTCCTTGGCCTTGTTTATTATTTTAAATTATAACTATGCTATACACACTTTGTAATTGTATTCATTTTCTATGTATCAGTTTCTTTTGTCTATGACTGTCCAATATTTTAATTATTAATACATTTGCTATTCACTCTGATTTATATTTATTGTTATTATTTTACTGTAATTCCTCTGGTTGCAGATGTATTTATTTGTTATGTTTGTTCTATATGAGCTGTTTAAGGCACCAGCATATTTATATTTTGTGTCCGCCTTCTGTTTCTAACACACAATTTTATTAATATAACTTATGATAGCAGATAACATTATTAATACTTTCCTATACACATTACATAAAGAAGGTGCACTACATTCTGGCAGCAGTTTATGTGGTTACAATTTCTATGACATTATGATAGCATATATTTATGATTCATGCATATTTTTAACAGATTGAATTTTTTGACATTTTTTGAGCATTATTTTGTTATGTTGTAAAACGTTGCGCATCAAAACATTTATTTTACTACTGTATTATTTACCAGTGATGACAAAACATAAATAATTTTGGTTATTTATTTTTAAACACAATTTTAATGGGTTTATTTTTAAGCATTTTGTCTATTCAGTGCTGTGTTTATTGACTTTCATATCTTTTATACATAATTGTTTTATGGATTTTTACGTCCGTCTTCCGTGGTTTAATTTTGCCAGGATCTTTTTACTAAATACTATTTACTAAACTACTAAATGAACATTTTACTATTTGCTAATTCCTTTTCCTCCTAATTTTACGTATTTGTGGGAGCTGTTCTTTACATGTAATATTTGCTTTGGTATTTCCATTCCATTATGTAAGTACATATATATATATATATATTTGTTTACAAAATGAATCATAATTTGTTGAAAGGACATATGTCACATTTAGTAAAATTCTGGGAAATTAAAAAAAAAAAAAACGGTTTGTCTTTGGTTACAGTAGCATTGCAATATATTTTTTGATATATACAAAAGCAGACTAGCACCCTGAAGCTGTAGGGCTATTGTTTGAATGTTTTGTAACGCTGCATCATTTTATTTGATTTTTTTAATGTACAGAACTGATACCTGTTATGTATACAAGTCCGCGCCATCTTCCCCACTCCCGTTGCCAACCTTGCAACCACCGTATGTCCCTACACTACACTCGCCCTTTCTAAAAATGTTGCTAGTCCACCTTTTAAGTTACAGGTTCAATCGTCGTGACGGTAGTTTTATTCTTCCACTTCGCCTGACTCCTTCCTCTGCATCTGTTTCACCACTAGATCTCTGACTGTTAGCTTCTAATACACCTTTGCTGCCTCTCTCTTCTGTCTGTGGATAGGATCCAAACCCTTTAAAGCCACCCTGGTCATCCCATTCTTCTCCATTGCCCTGGTGCCTTCCTGGTGTCCCTATCTGTGAGTTTTCAGTTGCAGGCACCCCTCCAGATCCTATTTCTTTACTTGGTTCTGATAATGGTATGTCTGTTCTTTGCCAACTTCTCTGTTGTCTGCCTACCCCCACTGGTCCTT
>PNEQ01042594.1:0-13640 GCA_003012365.1 Medauroidea extradentata | reverse complement strand
ACGAAACACGTAAGTAAATGTGTTCAGTTCGTACCACGCCACGTTCAGAAAACAAACCTGCCACTAATAAACCACAGACACAAACTTTAAAATACGTTTCCACCTACGATCAAGCAACACAGAATTTGCATAAAATGAATCAATATTGTAAAATTCGACTTACCAAATTATCCCCATCATAAAGCGTCGGTAATGTATCAATTGCGTCAAAGACTAATAACGTAGATTCTATGGCAGTTCATTATTTATGCACAGTATCACGTCACTCACACCCGCAACTTACAATAGTAATACATAGTAAAGTACTATTCATAAAAGTTATTCTAAGTCAGCTACACGTCCACGCGACACCGAAAATCACTTTGTTTACCAGTCTGCAATGTACGAACACGTGCGCGACGCGAGCGGCCATCATTGTCCACGCGCTGACGTAACTGTCGCGCGCTTGCGCAGTAGATAGCAGGGCTACTCTGCTCGTTGCACGGAGCAGGTGTTGATAAAGGCGAGGTTCCCGCATCTCTCTACGCCTCTGGCTAGGACAGGGGGTAGGAAAGAGGAGTGACAGCCGTGCGCTAGTCCGTGGAAGCACTGAGCCAGGTTTACACCATAGTAAAGGGCGGCTTACACGAGCGAAATCACTTGAGAAAACTCCGTTCGCCTGTGAAACTTAGCGCAAAGCAGTCGATCTCTTATTAAGAAAGGTTACAAGTATAAATCGCGGCGCATTACCTGAAATTTAATAAAATTACCAAGTACACAATAACTTTGTAAAATTTAAATTTTACTCAGTGCTACAGCACGAGAGCACGGCCTTACGCACCGCCACTGAGTACAGTGAACGTGATACGAACTTACAGTTGATTGAATTCTAGCTTGTGCCTGAAAGAAAACACGAATTTTTCAGGTGCACTGTAAAGAAAGTTAGTAATATTACTCATCATATGTACGGTAATATTCCCAAACCTTGAGAGGGAAATCTGATTTCCGAATATGTGTGGAAATTTCCGCAAGGTAGTGTATTCGCCACACAAACCACTCGGAAGTTTCGCTCGCGGGTTATGTCAAATTGTCCTAGAGGGCTGCGACAATATGTAATGAAAAAGTACATTACCAGTTGAGTAACTTTCCTTGACACGTGTTGAGTAATTTCCCCTCACTTATAGAGGTAATTAGCTTCCATTATATGTAGAGTATATTTAACTTAAATTTTTTTACAGTGTGCCTAAGTATAGCTTAAAACTGAAGACCTCGCCTGTACTGGTACATCTTGTGACACAGTTTCATTTTCTCCTTCAACCACCTCTTCGTGTTCAATTTCTGGAATTTCTTGTACATTTGGTACGTAGTTCGAGAGCAAAGACAGTGGCTGTGTTTCTGTAACACGGTTCCGAAAGTAAAATAAAAAAAAGTGGAGTGACACGTAACCAGTTGTGATATAACAACTCGTCGCCTTCATACTTTGTTCTGCAACATAGTTACGTAAGAACGGCCCACGTGGCACAATCTAGTCCACCTTCGCTCTGTACCTCACCTTATTGGGATAGTCTGTATCACGTATCAGTCTAGTTTTTGACAGTTATGAAGGCTGTTATGTGAACCATTTTACCTTGGAAAACCATTTTATTTACGTATTGAGCAGTTTGGCAGTCGGCTGAGGTAGTTTTTGCATAAATAATATGTGGTAGGGGAAAATTTAGCAGTTTACAAGGCTGCCACCACAGCTGTCAAAAATATAACTCCTTAAGTAGTAGCTTTTACTCGACGCACATCACTTGCTAGTATTTGTCGTGCAAGGTGTACCTTCAATGTCATCGGGAGATAGAACATGTCCTATTTTTAACACTTTTTACAACTCGTTTTCATGTCTCTCTGTCTACTCAGTACACATTTTTCTTGTTTAAATCGATTGAGAAAATTCACATAAGACTAAAGATCAGAATTAAATTATTCAGATAAAAAAAAATATACCCCGTTTTCAAAACTTGTTAAAAAGTATAAAATCATTTGTCCTACGAAAATAATATTGTAATATTTCAAACGAAAAACGAGGGGCGAATGCAATAGATAATAGTAACGAGTGTAGAGCGTAGCTTCCGTTGAGAAAATTCACACTGCAGTTCATAGTAATAAAGTTGTTAGTGATTTAGATGAGCTATTCATACGTCACTTACATATTCGATGTACTCCACGTTATTAGTTTAGAATCTTGCAAGTATTTTCTCAGGAGAAATTGTTTTATAATCTTTAATACGTTAAAAAATATGTTACATATTAAAAATTGTTTTATTTAAATAATTATTCGGCGTGAGGTCCCGCATCTTGCACGGAAAAAGGCTTATATTGGTTTATTTTACGGCTGTTACATGAGTAACTGTACACCGTTCATATAGATGGACGTAAATAATATTCTTGGAGACTAACCTACATGACAATGAAATTTTGATAGCTTATAAAGAGGAAGTAAAAATGTGATTCCAATTATTCCGTACAGTAAAATCTGTGCGAGTAATGAACCTGAAAATCGACTTAAAATTCAATGGTTACAAGTATGTAGTATCAAACCTACTAAGTCTTACATAAAATTGTTTTGACACCATATAGAGTAACGTTGCTTAATATCAAGTCGTATTTTACTTCATATTTAAATAAATATAATTTCACAGTTAATTTTCAGAACGGCATTACTCCCGTAAAAATTAAGGACACCTGATTTCCGTTTAAATATTTCTGCACCAATTTGTTTCAACGCTTTCCTTGCACCTGTGTAGTTTTGCTTCACTGTTATGACAGCGTGTCTTTGTGGAAAGACTTTTCTATTTGACTGCACCAATCAGAATAAAACAGATATGTGATTTGCAGTAAAACGCTACGAAAAGTAAACAGCCAATCACTGACCATGAAGCAGAGCTGCAGAAGTGGATATGAAGCACTGTAATAAACTGGTGCAGAGATCTCTTCACCAAAAACAATGGTCCCTTACTATAATTCACTTTACGGATAGATTGAAAACACATTTACAACTTACATTTTCACAAGATATCCCCACGCAAAATTAATACAATTCGTCCTGACTTACCCCGTTCAAATTAAAAATTAGTATTTTTAGTCTCAGAATTTCAATTTAAAAAAAGTCAAATATAAAATAACCCAATATGGCGAGTGATGGAGAGCCTCAACGAGTATATTCGGTATAAATGTAGGTTCGCAACTGATGACTAGAGACCCTTGTTTTTCGCGAAAAGAATTTTACTCCGCTTTGTTTCAGTGCCTTACGTGCACATCTGTAGTGTTCTGCTTCGTGGTCAGTGATTGGATATTTTAACTGTCACGAGACTTGGGATTCTACCGGCAAATCACAGCCGTGTGGTGATGGAGGAACATGATTGTAATTGGCTCAGTCAAGTGAGATACGGCTCTTTACATATACACGCTGCCAATAACCACGAAGCAGAACTGCAGATGTGTGCGTAAGGCACTAAAACAAAGTGGGGCAAAATTCTTTTCGCGAAAAACAAGTGTCTCTACTGATAACAGAACAGTAAGCACATCACATAGGCCGTTCGCACAAGAACTAACATCTAGGCCTGTGTATTCTGACCTACCGATTCACAACTGCAAAAAAAGTCGTCGTGTGCATAGGGATGCTGACATAGGAAAAGGTAATATTTCATTTCTTGCGCGCACGCATAGGACAGTAACCAAACACGGCAAATGATTTTCATGATTTTGTTAATGTCTGCCATGTTGGTTTAACCTCTAAAAATACACAAGAACTAAACAAAAGCTAGAATAAGAAATTTTAATGTTAGAACCTATGTTTCTAGATTGTAAATAATATTTTACGCTGTGCAGTTAAGTGGGACATTGTTTCTATACTACCTATTATCTCCAAAAATGATTCCTCTACAAATATGTTCAAATGGTATTCGGTTGTCTTCTATACGGCAACGAATATTTCAGTTCAGGCAAAACATGCCATTGGCTTAACATAACAGTAAGAATCCAATTGTGAATAATTTTGCACAAGACGCCTGGTCGTGCACAGCTTCTACTGTTGTGTTATATGTTCTGTGCTTATGTTTTTGTGAACCAACTTTAATAACGGTACCTAAAATTATTAGTTTTATTTAGTTCACTGAAATGTTCGCGCGAGGAGCTGCTCCAACCAGGACACCCTGTGCGAGCTTCAACCGTCAACCCTAAAGTTTGAACAAGAAGACATAACTTGCCTCTGCCAGGATTGTAGCTGATGACTGAAGTATCGGAGAAGCAAGAGGCAGTGGGCGACGTGGTTGGCAAACTTGGACTGATCAGAGCGGCAAGTGACCGAATAGGACGCGATGAGAGTGCTTTGGAACACGTTCTGTTGTTTACACAGTTGAATTTGGTCTCCGTAGCACGTAGCTGGATGACTGACGGTTGTTCCATTTACGTGTGGATTCGACCTGGAAATATTGCTTCTATCTTCAGGGCTACTATACAGCCGCATTTAACTGTTGACGTGCAGTCAGTGGTAGTTCGCTATTATTACTTCTTTCATTCTCAATTTAGTGCTAATTTAAACAAATTCACGTGATTAATCATACGTGTTTGGTTAAACTACATACTGTAGCTGTACTCACGCAAAAGGAAACTATTCTTGTTACGCCGTTGTCTACTTAATAAAACAAACAATGACTAACTGACAGACAACGAACGAACATCTTAAATCGGTCGGTCTAGAAGCATGAAATTTTGTACAGTATTTCCTTACATAATTGAATCAGGAATTTGCAAAAGGTACCAAGTCCATTATTGAGAAAATTCAGATTGTACGAGATTTCTACTCCCCAAAGCCTTCTCTTGGTTGTCAGCAACAAAAGAAACCAAGTCCTATACAAGAAATACGTTAAATGGACTAATACATACATGTCTAAGTCCTGGACTTAGTACCTTTTGTTAATAACAAATGATATGGACATTACAAGGGCATTGCGATTCTCTACTTTAAACAGTGCTATTACTACCAGTTCGTTTACAAATCTGATGTGAAAGGAGTTGTTGAAGTACGTGAAAAGCTTCATACCTTTAATTTTCAGCTTCCAGGACAGTTGAGACCCGTTTTAATGCTTACAGAAATGCAACTGTACCAATTAAAAAATCAGCACTTGAAAACATTCGCGGTATGTTGCAGTTTATGATGAAGCGGTCACATTCTACGAAAATATACATTGGCGGCCTGTCACAGACTAATAGACATGTCCATGAATGTGCCAACAGTGCATTATTTTGTTCATGAGTTACATTATTGTCTTTGAAGAATCTGTTTTTGTGTTGTTCAGTAGTTTTTTCACTAGCATACACCAAGGTTCCAATAATCTACACCAAGGACATATGCTTTCTCTGGTAGCATTGCTTTATGGGTTTAAAGTTTAAGAAGGTGGTTTTTGCAATATACATTTCCATGTATCATATTATTAGTTTCTCACTAGAATAAGTCAATATGGCACTAATATCTACTCAAGACGTTATGCTTTATGTGTTATTGTTAAAATGAACGTTACTTAACTTGCAAAAGGTACCAAGTCCACAAACTTTATTAATTTATAAAAAATAAAAAAACTAAAGCGTATCTATGTGACTTAGGATTCATATTATTCTACACACTCTATACTTTCAAGTTATTCATTATTTATAACCTGTTTAATTTCCAAATCCACAATGATAAGTTTTTTGTAGTTTCATAACAATCTGCTCGCATAGACTTGGAACCTTTTGCAAATTCCTGATTCAATTTAAGTGAGGACTAAGAAAGCACTTTTGAAAATTTACCCCCAAATGGGGTTAAATAGGGGATGAAAGTTTATACGGACGTTCGACATTTTTGAAGTTAGAAATACGGAAATTTGTGCTAAGGCTTCTGTTTATAAATAAACTTCAGTTGTATAAGCATTATTTGAAATTCGTCCCCTAAGGGTGGTAAAATAAGGAACGACGTTTGTGTAGGAAGTACGTAATTTTTAAAGTTAAAAACGTGGAATTTGGTATTGATGTGTCTGAAGAACTTCGAAAAGTCTGTACCTAATAAAATACGTTTTGGCTGATTTAACGGTTGATTTATCAGAAGATAAATGTCACGGATCGACCTTTACAGGTTTACGTGGACAGTTTGTTAAAATCTATTAAGTCTATTTGTTTACGCGGAACTAATTTCTCGCCGCGACCGAAGGGTAAATAAAGAGAGCAAGGGCAGAACAGATTACCCCCCACCCCCCAAAAAACTCTAACATTTGAGAAAAGTTGGTTGATTCCTGAGATGTTGCCAATGGGAAATCCTGTCGGGCATACGGCTATGGTCGGTTCGGGATAAAGTGAGCACTCCAAAAAGCGCTGCTAAATTTCTATTTTCAGCCAATTCATATCTTTCCGCGTGTAACAGTTAACAACGGGAAATGCCTCTCTGGATACTTCACTTAATGTTTGAGCTTGTACAATAAATTGTGCAGTCGGTAGGAACCTATATAGTTTGTAAAAAAGTGAATTATATAAAACACAAATATGCAGATTTCAGTTGATTTTATTTTAGTATTGTTGTATTTGAATAGGAAAATACACGGAACTACATTCGAAAATTTGCTGCCAACTGTACAACGAGTAAGGTAATGCAATAACAGTTAGTGATTCTTTTCAAAAGTTAAATCTTTAGCGCTCACTTTATCCCGAACGACCTATAGTTGCTAACATAGTAAATCACTATTCTTACGTTGCTTTGTACAGAGTATTACTAGTGCAGGGAATCTTAGTTACCTTCAGTCTGCACGAAGACAAGAGCAGGTGTCAGATCCAGAAACGTCGCGACAAACTCGTCCAAGGAAATCTACTGTGTTTTCTATGTATTCAATATTGTGTCGTCTTGTCTGTATCGTGTAATCCTGTCTTGTGGGTTACATTATCTTCGTCCCAGTTATTGTCGACGAAACAATAACTTGTCTATATTTCTTCTTCCAGCTTCATCTGAGCCCTACACCACCAAAGTCATTTTATTTTGACTGAAACTTAGTCGGGTGACTCCCGGTTTCATGTCGAAATGTAAACAAGTGTTGTCCTAGTCAAGATTCACACTTTATCATACACCAGTCGGTTTTACATGTCAGATAACTATTAAACTTAACGTTAGCATTTATTACTTTATTAGATGTATGCTTCTTTTCTTCTTTGAGTACTCAGCCCAGAGGCTGGTGGGAATCTCAGGGGAACACCTGAGGCGCGACTAGGCAAGGAAGAAACTGCTGTGGTTCGTCATTATCTTCCGCAGTATGGTGATGATGTCAACATTACACAACATACAGTCCTGAACTCTGGGAGGTAACTGTAAAGCTTCTTACCCGGCCGGGAATCGAACCCAGGATCCTTGATCCACCAGTCAGGATTGCTAACCACTGAACAAAGAGGTCGAACACATGTACTGTACTCTACTATGTCATAATTATTATTTTTTCTTTGATTGGTTTCAAGAAGAGTTTGAAACCACAGTATTATTTCAGACGTCTATTCATAAACTGTAAAATAATACTGTTAAAATTTATTTCAGTTCTTCATGTAGCTAGTCGTGTTTTCGCAAGGGATAAAGGGTCTGGAAGAATGTTGTTAAGTCTTCAGTTCTGTTAACCAACTTTATAACATTATAAAAACACAAAAATTAGTAAAAAAAAACGCTATTTCTTCAAAATAATTAACATACTAAAGACATTTTGAAATAAAAAAAAATGAATGGCAGGCAGAGCATTAGCCGTTGATGACATAATTTTTATCTCTGCGAGGTAAAATTGTTCAAGCCCTGCCTTAAATAAATAATGCTATAGAATATAAATCACATGAATAATTTTCAGGTATGAAAAGAGACAGATTATGATTAGCAACGGAGGTAAACAGTGCTTTATTTACTTTGTTTCTACTGCAGTGAAAATCTTGTCTTTATAGTAAAAAAGAACTCGCTTGGAACTATCTTCGTAGTCCTCCTTGTATAAATTTAATTTCATCAAAGTGACTCTTTGTTTCAAAGAGGGGTTCGTTATGAATGATAAAGCCACTAAGAAGCAATAAATGCGCTCGCTTGATTTTTAACTGAACGAGTTTGAGAAGTTGTTGGCAAAATTTTTTAAAATATAATAATCTCCCTGTTTTCTTCGGCCTTAACAAAAAGTAACAAACACAGGACGGGAGAGTCTGGAAGCAGCTTACGGAGAACATTCTATAAATAAGACTTAAACTGCCCATTGTAGGCAGGAGCCGTAAGTCACAATTAATTAACAGAGCGTTCTTTTGAAGCAATGAAATTTACCTACCGTTATCATTTTCACCGGGCCAGATGAAGCCACAACGTTATTTTGGGCTATGTTTCCGTTCTCAAGTTTATTACTGTCATTAGAGGCGCCCTCTCAGAGATGCTTTAGAAGCTCAAGACTCACCAACAACTAGTACCAAACCTGATATTAAATTAAAAAAGCATTACTTATATAACGTATTGTGATGAGTAAGACATGATCAATAACGTGTCCAATAATTGAATCAGTCGTTTGAGAAACAACGTAAGTCAGTTTTCTACCAAAATGTGTTGTGTGATTTATAATTTTGTATAGAGGTAAATACATCAGGCGTCATTTGAGAAATGACATATTTCATCGACTACCATTATACAAAATTATAAACTCCACAACTCATTTTGGTAGAAAATTGACTTACGTTGTTTCTCAAGAGACTAATTCAAGTTCTCAAAGAAAAAAAATCTTTTAAGTTATACAAGACTTAAAATACTATCGTATTGCTATAAACTTTATTTTATTTTAAAACAATTAAGAATATATTTTATTTTCGGCATGGATAAGTTGCCGAGATCATACATAAAACTAAATTTGAATTTAAACATGTTACCTTTACGTACATTTGTGAATCAATGTTCCTACAGATGTAAAATACTCGATGCTCCTCTGACAGTGATCGACATAGAGTTTGCTCCGTATAACTGAGAACAATAAAGTGGAGGACTTGGATTTAGTAAATAATGTTTTCAAAAGTGATCCCAAGATTTTTTAATTGACAGGATAGCGAAAACCTCGATGTTCATACACTTTGAGACATGTGGATTTGATGAAACTAACTGCCATGAACTATACAGTTGCCACATAAGAGACAAACATAAGATTTTTCAGAATCCTGTCACGCACACTGTCAAATGTAAAGTAAGTGGGATCGCTTGGTCAATAAAATGTATTCACGTTATTATAAACTAAGGTCATATTTAACCAGTTAAGCAAGTTATTCTTTAAAGTACAGAGCGGACGAAGTAAAAAAAACTCTTCTGTAAAGAAACTAAATGCATAATTTAAGTTTAATTTTTGATGGTTTTATTTCTATCCCCCTTAACCTCTAGCTGAGTCGCATGTTGGTAAAAGTGCAAGAACAATTTTACTGTTGAACTTTTCCAGTATGTATTTAGATACGATTTTCATCAGCAATGTTAAAAAAGCATTAAGTTAGAATTACGTAAAAATTTTAATTTTCAAAAGATTTTAGCAGAAATCTATTTTTTAAAGTTATATGCGTCTAATATTTTATCTCTTGAAGTTAAAATGGTTTTAAACTATCTAACATTTTTCGTATCTACTAAACAAACAATTACATTTTCCAGGATTAGTAGGGTATTTACTCTAAATGGTTATCTCTTTTTAGCGCTTTATACTACCTCCAACACAATATGAGGTAGGTTGTATCTTTCATGACAAAATGTCTAATTTTTGTCAGAGATCGTTGCTGTTGTACCAGCTTGATGCATGCACAACATTTGAAGCTGAGAAGCACTATGATTCAGTAGATGTACGGCTACCATAATATATTTAAGATGAAATAAAATTCATTATAACCAGCTGAAGATACTGTGTAAGAGTTAAATCATATAAATTTGTGACATAATCGATTATAAAAAATATAGACACAGTCACGAATAATTGAAACACAGGCCTTCCTACACAGTATTTGAAAGGCAATGTTAAAATGTATATTTCCGAAAAAAGTATGAACGAATAGTTTTTTGTAGAATATTCCTTTTTTAACAGTATTCCTTCAAAATATTCCTCCTTAGGGCCTGCATTGTTGTTACGGTCATCATATATCGTCTCTTTCACACTATGCCTCTGTCACACAAGGAACGCCAAAATAATTGCTGCGCGCTGAAACAAAGGACGGTATTTGTTAGGTCAGGAAACTGCAATAAAAATAACGTGTCACACTGCAACTGCTCGCGCCATGCTGCTGTCGCGTAACGGTTATCTCTGTTATTGATAATTCGAATGACAGCAAGGAAACTCAGAGCTATTAGTTTGGGACATGCTTGGTGGTGGGATGTGTGATTGAGGGGGGGGGGGACACGTTCCCTCCAAAACAATATCTAATAAAAAAATATTAATATTTCTACCAGCGGCACATTTAATTTTTTATATCTTTAAAAACTGATTAAATAGCCGCTATTTTGCACCTTAATCTCTTCCCTTAACGATTCAAACCGAGCCCTCCCCCCGCAAAGATTAACAGCCACGCACGCCAATGGGCAAGGGATATTTTCCGTCTCGTTAGGCTGGTATCTGTAAGAGATTAAATGTATGCTGGTGCTTTTGGAGAGAACTTTGTCCTTCAGGCTGAGTTTGGTTTTGGACCAGAATTTCTTTCCTGAAGAACCGGCATGAAATATCTCCCTTACACCACTACTAGCGGTTAACCTTCCTTTCTCTTCAATGCAGAATTTTTTCCCGAAAGCTACATCATGGAAAATGACTTAGTATTGTCGAATATAAATTACCTTGTAAATCTCTACCGTTGATTAAGTTAGTGCTCCCAGATTGGCAGCGCCCTTAAGGGACTATGTCAACTGTCATGTTATAATTACTCATTTTCGTATAGTAAATAAAGGGTCTGATGAATTATCGACGATATATGTTTATAATTTAACAATTTGGAGCGTATGTTTGGACTAAATTTGTACTAGGGGTTTCTTTCGTCTTTATTACATGGCGAGAGATAGTAATAACCATACATTACATGTACTGGGGAACTTTCCGAAAAGCATATGTACCTTTTTTTTTCAGGAAATTATTTAATTGTAATCGCCGTATTGTGTAGTACGTCTTTTAAAAATTTTGCTGACGCACTCCAACAATAAATGTGTGGAGAATATTTTATTTGTAGTGAAATATTTGTGCGCGACAACATTTATGGATTTACAGAAAGTTTTTTTTAGGTTTAAGTTAATAAATTATTATACGATATGCTTAATTTCAGCTTATTTGCATTATGTGATCAACGAAATTTGTATTGCTGAAATACTACCACCATATATTTAAATCTCAATATCGAAAACATAATTTTTGAGTAAGTGCCCCACTTCCAGGAAAATCTCAAATTACTCTTTAATGTTTCACATACAATGATCGCAATGAAGTGCAAGGTATATGTGAATCAGGATAACATGAGTCATTATTAAACCCTACTTACTTCACTTGCTAGTAATTAATTTAATGTTTCCTGCCGCTTTTTAAAAAAAAAGCAACTTAAGTAACAAGCAATGTGCTATACAGGATGTTGTCAGAATACATGTCGAAATATTTTTGTGGAAACAATACTCACATCTAGAGGAACAAAAAGTGATATATGGACATAGCTCCGAAAACGTACAGTTTCTGCATTACAGTTCGCAATACATGACGTACGATTCATAGCACGCAGGCTGCTGTTTCCACAGTAATTTCTAGTGTTGATGGGTTAGTGACATAGCAGAGTAGTGTATAATATACGGGACTGCTGTAATGACATTCCAAACCAACTTGATCCAGCCAGCGTTATGAACCGTACATAGTGTATTCTGAAATGTAGTGCAGAAACGGTGCGTTTTCGGACCTACAGTATGTCATATATAGACTGTTCAGAATAAAGTGAGCACTGCTTTTCTTTCGGATATTTTGCGGTGTTTTTTTTTTTTTTTTTTTTTTTTTATATATATTTTCAACATGAAAACTATCATGAAACTAAAAACCGGTGTGAGTGTTTCATCACTCTGTAAACTTATAATTTTTGGCTTCAATAAAATACAGTTTTGGTTATCACAAATGCTAGCGAGTGATCATTTTAAAGTGAACAGCCTATAAAAATTAGTTCCTCTATTATTGTGACGTAATTTACAGCGACCTTAAAGAACAACAGGCAAATAGATTACAGAAAATTCAAAATGCATGTATCCGTTTTATATTTAATCTTAAAACCCGTGACCATATATCTTGTTATTACGGAAAGTTGTCATGGTTGCGACTAGTACATAGACGTAAACTTCACAGCTTACAACTCTTTTCTAAATACCCGCCCTATCTCTTTAAGAAATTTAACTTTCTCTCCTGCCACAATGTTGGTACTCGTTCGAAGGATAACCTAGCTTTGTTGATCCTAGGCATCGCACAAGCGCCTATTCCAAGACATTTATGGTAGCCACGGCACGCACTTGGAATGCACTTGGAGACTCAGTAAGGCAGAAATATGCTCAGTCTTCCAATTTAAAAAATGCTGTGCTGAACTCTCTTAGACAAGATCATTATATAGCATGAACAGTGGATTAAGACATATACCTATGTATGAATGTGCGAGTGAATGTGATAGTTAATGTTTTTATTTTTTGTTTTCTTTATTGTATTGTGATTTAAAATTTTTCTTCTTTCTTCTTAAAAAATGTGAACTTAAATGCTGCAATGTTATTGATTAATTTCGTTATGTAAATTTAATATATTAATTCGTATTCTCCTGTTACGTTGTAAAATGACTTCTTATTATGTATACTGTGTAAGACAAGGCGACTTCGCCTTAACTTCGCCACATAAAAATTAAGACGAATATATAAATAAATATGTGAGGATTATTCCTCGTAAACATTGACATGCTAACAGACAACATACTGTAGATTTTAGTGAATTCAAAGGTTAACATTTGGAGACACAATAAATAAAATTTAACGAACCATATATAATAAGGGTCAGGAAAATTTCGCAAATTCATTAACCCGGATGCTAAAATCCATTGTCTTAGGCATACTCAAAAACCGTCTGCTGTTCCAGTGATCAGTTAGTGGACAAGTGGTTGGGGCCTGAGTATGCATAGGAGAGTAAATTCTAACGTGCAGGTAATTGAATTAGCGAAATTTTCCTGTCCCTAGCTATAAAAAGCCAAGTCACTGTTGCAATATATGCAGCGATACGGGCATAAGACGGAGGGTTGATACCTGCTTGGTGAGGACGACGACGACAAGTATGTAAGCGTTGAGCAGCAGCCCCAGGACGGTGATCATCGTGAGCGGCACGCCGAGGGTGAAGGGGGTCATCACAGCTGTGCCAGGCATGCGGCCAAGGTCACTCTGGCGGCGTTACCTCTGCCCTGGCCAGCCTCCATCTGCTGACAAACACAGCGTCCCTGTCACATCACCACGCCACTCTACATTTCCCTCACATTGCATCATAAACCAAGGTCACTCTGGTGGCAATACCTCCCCTGGCCGGCCTCCATCTGCTGACAAACACAGCGTCCCTGTCACATCACCACGCCACTCTACACTTCCCTCACATTGCATCATA